>JAXGGA010004434.1:0-88507 GCA_038373865.1 Uloborus plumipes | reverse complement strand
TGGCCAGTTATCGCTTTTTGGTAACTTTTTACGTAAATTTAACAAAGCTTGGCAATGTCCCGAAACTTTACTCTGGTAACCCTAATTCCTCAACAATGAAAAATGAAAGTGAAAGTTAATGAGTTGGATCCAAAGTGGTGAAACTTAAGCTTGATGCGTCGGCCTGTCTATATAGCGGCTCTACCGCTGCCTAGAGCCGCTATATAGACAGGCCGACGCATCAAGATTAAGTTTCACCACTTTGGATCCAATTCCGTAACTTTTACTTTCAAATTTTCATTGTTGTGGAGTAGGGTTACCGGAAAAAAGTTCTGACACATTGCTAAGCTTTGCCAAATCCACGTGCCGCTAATAATTGCTCACAGTGAAAAATTACCAAAACGCGATTACTGGCCAGAAAAGACAACCACTCAAACACACAAACACGCGCTGGATCCAAAGTGGTGAAACTTAATCTTGATGAGCTGGCTCGTATATATAGGGGCCTTACCGCTGCCCATACCCAATTCTAACTTTATTTTGATCGATCTCTTTTAAATTTCAAAAGCAATAACAATTCTAACATGTTGCCAAAAATTATTTGCCAAATACCATAAAAACATAAATTTACGCTGATGGGATTAAATATGAAATCCATTGTTAGCACGCGGTTGCTATGAAACGGTAACAATAAGAGAAATCATAAAGAAAATGGCGTAGTAAGAAATCTTCTCAAACATTTAATGAATCCTATCTGTAACTCCGAACTTTTCGACCGTAGCGCTTCAAAACCGGTGCCAATCGATTCCCCGTGGCCAAAAACCCCAGACCCCAAGTTTACCGGAGTTTATTTATTCTGGGGCGATTTTCGTCATTACAAACATCTCTCGTATTATAGTATAGGATACATTAAAAGCCGAACGTCGATTGTAAACGCAATACCTTTTTCCCTGCGCCATTTTGATGGAATAGACGTTGTGAAAACGATAACCTTGATGTTAACGGCTATTGATAGCCAAAAGAACTAATATTTTGTTTTCAAGTTTTATGAGTGTCGAATCTGAATTACATCTTTAAGTATACGAAGTGGGACCTTATTGAAGATTCCTCGGATTTCGCGGCTTCCATCCCTAAGATCGGATTAGCGCTGCGTCTCTACTTGACTAAAGGATTTATGACCAAGACCGAAACATGGATAACTCTAAGGGCCATGCTCCACATCGACGTAAAGCAGAAAAATTAGGAAGAAGCGTAAAATGGATTCAATGGTGTTCCTATGGAAAGTACCCCTATTTTCGGTTTCTGCCTTCAGTTTCGGTCGCGTTTTACGCTGATGTGGAGCATGGCCCTAACGGACAACTCCCTACCAAAACCTGTGAAACTCTCGAACTAGCTTCAGATGCTGAGCAGATGGAGCGCTTTATGGTGAGAGAGATTTATCATGATTCAAAAGCTGACATCCCGCTCCCATCCCTTAATCATGCTCAAATTAAGCACTTAGTTTTAAAACTAAATAAACACAGCTTTAATACAAAATATTGTGAAGAATTAAGTTTTTATCATAAAACTTTTTCATTTTCCAAAATTATCTCGCAATTCACAGAAAAGTTGAAAACTAACAGGAATATACTGATAGGGTTTCTCTCTACGCGAGAGTCACTAGCATTAGAGCTTCCTTAGCTCATTATCAATGGTCGCTAAATACTGCCTTCTTTCAGGCCGCTTTAGCGGAAAGAGATGCAGCTATTGCTGCCTTAGCTGAAAAATTCAAAAAGCTCGAAAACTCTGTGAGTAAAGAGCGGAAGAAATCTGGTAACAGAAAACATTCGTCCAATTCAGCCAATGTGGCTACCTCAAACAAATTCGAAGTGTTGGCGAACAAGAAACTGTTAAAAACTGTAAACAATGAAAACAATGGCGCCAACTCGGCGGAAAAGCCAAATAAGACTAATACTGAAAACAAAAGTAACATCAAAAGATCACTGACACAAAGTGATAAAACCCAGACTAAGACCAAGGGTAATCCTAGTAATGCAACAGAAAATAAGAAAGAGAATGAAAGCGGTTCGCCCCGCACAAAAAAACGTATCACAGTCGACGATGTATCAAATGCTCTGAACCAAATTAAGAATTCAGAAAATTCGGATCCACCAGATGTTTCCGCAAACAATGACATGGAAATTACCGATAATGAGTCGACAACAGCAGATAATACCTTTCGACTCCAAAGGTTGAAACGAGATTCCAGACCCCCCCCCTATAATAATCGACCAATTAGAGGACACTGTTGAATTCATGAAAGCAATCAATGAATTAACAAATGCCAAAAATATTATCAAGTATACTGGTACAAAATACAACCTTAAATGTCCCGCATCAGATGCTTATAGAAAGGTTATTCACTATGTCGAAGACAACAAAATCCCCCATCATACCTATGCTACAAATGAGCAAAAAAGCCTCAAAGTCGTCCTGAGAGGATTTTTTTAGACATAAACACAAGTTCAGAGTTCATAATCAACGAACTTAACAACTTGGGGTATCACCCCTCCCACATCACCCAGATGCATGGGAAAGAGCGTAGGCCCCTTCCACTGTACTTGGTTTATCTCCCGCGCACAGATGCTAACTCAAAAAGTTATCACAAGAAGTATCTCGGCTACTTTTCTCTTACTGTTGAAACACTCAAACTGAAAACGGCTCCCACTCAATGTTTTCGGTGGCATGATTTCTGGCATTCCAGCACTTATTGCAAAAATACACCCAAATGCTTAAAATGTGCACAAGAACATCTTACTTAGGATTGCACAAAAAAGAAAAACACCCCTGCCAAATGCGCAAACTGCAAAGGGGATCATACTGCCAATTTCAGAGGCTGCCCCAAAAGACCTGCTGATAAAGAAAACAAATCAGCCTCGCCCACCAATTCCAACACCTATGTTAACTCAGCATTGGCGTATTCATATGCCCAGGCAACCTCCAGCAGACCCCAGAATTCTAACAATGCTGAAAACTCCAGAAAAACCAAACCCTGCCCTACCAACAAAACCTCAGATCAGGAAATTCCTGACCTTAGTCAACTCCTGCTCAGTTTTGGGAAAATCCCGGAATTAACCTCAAATATTATCAAAGGCATGCAGGCCCTAATGAAGGACCTAGCTCAACTTAGTTCTGCCTTCAGCCATGAGTAACACCAGCTTCTTAAGAATTTCATGGAACGCCAACGGCCTCGCTTCTAAAAAGGGTGAGGCTGAATTTTTTCTCAGGGAAAATGATCCCGACGTCTTTTTGGTCCAAGAGACCCATTTCAAAGCCTCAGACAAAATGTATTTTAACAACTTCAAATGTTACAGAAATGATCGCACTGCCTCTAGAGGCGGCGGCACTGCAATTTTTAACAAGTATAATCTGAAGCATTTTGCTCGCCCGGTTCCTACTGTGAGTTTAGAAAACACCACTATTGTGGTTCTCATTGATAATCACCCAATAACCTTTTCATCAATCTACCTCCCCCCTTCCAACACTCTCCTTACAACTGATCTCGATCAAATTTTCAGTTTGAACCCCCATACTATCGCCATTGGAGACTTCAACAGCAAGACCGAAGTCTGGAGCAATGGCACCCCCAACCGCAACGGCCTTACCATCTTAAATTACTATCTGGAAAACAACATTCGCCTTATGG
Source organism: Uloborus plumipes (assembly GCA_038373865.1). Lineage (NCBI taxonomy): Eukaryota > Metazoa > Arthropoda > Arachnida > Araneae > Uloboridae > Uloborus > Uloborus plumipes. Next base: position 84,843 of record JAXGGA010004434.1, on the reverse strand, counting down.
CTCCTAACTCTCCCACCCACTACTCCACCTTCTCAAATACCACAATTGATTTTACCTTACTAAAGAATATTGACTATGACTCTCAAATTGAAGCTCTCACCGAACTTAGTTCGGACCACTGTCCTGTGTCAGTTCAATTTGGGATTAACTGCAACTTGCCAAAACATAAAATCACTAGAACCTCAGTAAATTGGAACTATTTTAGGCAGGGATTCAAGTGAAACAGCACTGCGATCGCTTCAATTTGCAATCGCTACTGGAAGTGAATTACATTATCATCAACTTAACTTGGCATGACGTCACTACGGGTGGAGCCAATAAGAGCTCACAAGCACTCAGCGATCTCCTCTTATTCGCCAAGTAGGCTGTGACGTTTTATCTAGCTTGTTTTTCATAGGCAAACGTCACGCTTACGTCACGATGTTTTTATCAAGAAACGTTCTAATGTAATTCATTTCCAGTAGCGATTGTAATTTGGGATGGCCTGTTTCACTTGAATCCCTGCCTTACACATATCTTACACGATCGCATCCCGGGTAACCCCTTGATCAACTCTACAAATGATATCGAAGCCGCCATACAAAACCTTACAGTTAACATAAATTTTGCTTATGACAGAGCAAAAGTTACAAAGATCATCCCCGAAAACTATAACCCCCTTCCTCGGTATATCACCGATTTAATTAAGCTAAAATACAGAATAAAGAGGGACTGGCAAATTACAAAAGATCCCACTACCAAAACAAGACTCAACAATCCCCAAATTAATATCAAGCACCTCATTTCTGAACATAAAAATAATACCTTCAACAGTTATATTGAAAGTCTTGATGATAACACAAGCGCTTTCTATATGCTAATAAGGAAATTCTCTAAAAAGAGCCAACCAATCCCAATCCTTCACACTGGCCGTGGCGGCCTTGCTTATACTGATGAAGATAAAGTTACTGCTCTAGCTAACACGTTAGAAGGCAATTTCCAACTGAACTCTAACGAATATGATGAGGAAACCATCTCCACTGTTAACCATACCGTTAATATTTTTTATAGAAATCCCCCTGCTTCTTCCCCTCCCCCGATTATTGCTCCAATTGAAATAATGGAAATCATTAATAAACTCCGAACTAGAAAAGCTTCTGGTGAAGATAACATCAAAAATATTTTCCTGAAACACCTCCCACTCAATGCAATTACAAACTTCACTAAAATTATTAACAAGGTACTGGCTTTTGGCTACTTTCTCAAATGTTGGAAAAATGCCCTCGTCATACCTATTCCCAAGCCAAACACCGTCCTTACCTCTCCTCAAAACTATAGGCCCATCAGCCTTCTGAGCTCACTCTCTAAGGTGCTAGAAAAAGTTATTCTTAAGCTCATCAAAAAACATAATGAAATGAACCAAATACTACCTAACATACAATTTGGGTTCAAAGACAAACATTCGACCACCAACCAATTGGTGCGGATGGTCAATTTCATCACAGATAATATGAATGCCAAAAAGTTAACCTTAGGTATTTTCTTTGATATTGGTAAGGCCTTTGACAGAGTTTGGCACGAAGGCCTTATTTATAAACTCATTAAACTTAAATTCCCCAACTATTCCCCGCTATATGATCAAAATAATTCCTCACTTTCTCCACAAACGCACTTTCCAAATCAAGTTGCAAGAGCATCTATGAAGAAAACATAATATTAATGCTGGGGTCCCTCAGGGGTCTTCAATTTCTCCTACCTTGTACAACATCTATACACATGATTTTCCCACCCACCCCAAACATCTTACATGTCTATTCGCCGACGACATAAGTATTCTGGTGGGCGAATATAATAGAAGATTCGCACATAAATATCTACAAGACTATGTAAATATTATCCCAACAAAAACATAAATGTGAAAAAGGAACCAAGTTCGGTTGAAACAACGTTTGGGCAGTTTGAAGCAGCAGTGCCACCGCCAAAAAGAGTTGAAATCTAGCAGGCTCCAAGTTCTATAGCTGTTCTGTTAACTACAGTCGTGAGAGTTATTGAAATGTTCATTAATTTATTTTAATAACATTTCGTTAGTTCCTTTCATATCGGCTTCTTATAACTTGGCAAGTTTATTTCTAACTGACGGAAGTCGGACTTTTTTGAATGTAACTTCGTTGCGATTAAAACTTGCCCAGTTCCGAAGCCGATATGAGAGGAACTAACGAAATGTTATTAAAATAAATTAATGAACATTTCAATAACTTTCACAACTGTAGTTAACAGAACAGCTATAAAACTTGGAGCCTGCTAGATTTCAACTCTTTTGTCGGTGGCACCGCTGCTTCAAACTGCCCAAACGTTGTTTCAACCGAACTTAGCTCCTTTTTCACATTTATGTTTTTGTTGGGATATCATGCATTTTTGAAAAGCCGAAGTAACGGTTATGCTTTCATTTAGACACAAATTAATGCACACATAACATGAGATTTCAGTTACGCTGATAACGCAGATATAACATAGGTCATGCTACATTCAACATATTTTTAACACGCGAGAGCTCGCGCGGGGTCGGAAACGACCCCAGCTATTTTTGTTTGCATTTCTTGGAATTTCATGGACAGATAAGGAACAAATCGTTTGGGTAGCTGCCATTGTGTCCTTGATTGATGTGTGGGTGTGGTTGGAATTTTCTTAAATCCTTTTAATTCTTGTAAACTAGGGGGGGGGGGGTTCTTGCGATTGGAGTCTTTTACGACCGCAGGCTAGCACTGACGTCAGTAAAGTTCTCGGAACAGAACAGGTGTTTGGAGTCGGTTCAATTCAAGGAATTTCGAAACATTTTGTGAAAAGGAAGCAGTTGTCAGCAATCCTTCTTCTAGCCATGATTTTCAGTTAACAAGAGTGTCATTCACAATGATTATGTAGGTCTGTCCTTGCAAAATTCATATTTTTCAATTGCTTTTGCACTACTTATAACAAAGAAAAGATGCCGACTCCATATGAGCAAGGAATGAAGCATTTTAGCTAATTACTAGCCGATGGAGAAAGTGATGAATATGTGTCATTTCAGACGATGAAGGTTTAGCAATGAAGAAAACTTTAGTGATTATGACAGTGAAAGCAAATTTTCTCTTAGCGAAAATTCTGATAATCCTGATACAGATGACATCTTTATGGGAAGAAATAAAGAAACTATTTGGCAAAGAAATAAATTTAGAGCTATTTTTTGTACTCCAGTACGAAATATAAGTATTTTACCTCCTGCACCAAAGGGAAACGCAAAAAATGTTACTGATGTGTTTGAGACCTGGAGCATTTTCGTAATAGTTCATAAAACACTTTCTTTATGTCTTTCACATCAAAAACTAATCATTGTAGAAGTCTATGTAAGTGAAAAAACATAAATGAATAAAATAAAATAAAGAAGTCATGAAAAAAAGGAAAAAATGTGAAGAAAAACACATTGGGGTCGTTTTCGACCCCGCGCGAGTACTCGTGTGACAAAACATGGCGCGAGCTCTCGCGAGTTAATTTTAATGATTTTACTCGTAATTCAAATAAATAATAGGAGACGCTGCAATTTATGATCAATGACTAAAGAAACAGGTAAAACAAGTAAATTTTCTTCGTGTTTACCCTATATTTTTCTTAAAAGAGGAATAGAATATTTTAACTACTTGGTTAATACCTTAAGTCAACGCAAGGTGGGATAGTCATAGTCAATCTCTTATTTATTTCATCTTGATAAACCATTTTAATCTTCCGTCAAGGCAAACTAAGCCTTGAAACAGCTTACAATAAAACATTTGATTTTAAACTTAAGTATTTTATTTCTGGCAACGTTTTAAAAGCATTTTGGCGCTTTTGTTTGACGAACCATTTATAAATCGCGCCAAGATACTCATAAAAAAATGCTTTTTTTCTTGCTTTTTTAATGTAGTTTTTTGACTTTTTAGATTTTTCCCATAGTTAGTGTATGGAAATATATCTTGATGCCAAATTTTAAGATTCTGAGACACTTGGAAGTAGGTAAACATTTTGATGAGTGAGTGTATAATCTAAATAAGAAAATCGCCATATTTTCACTTTTCAAATATTAATAACTTTAAAACTAAAAGAGATATATTCATAAAATTTAGGATTATGGGTGTTCTATGTCTTCTAATAGACTTACAAAATTTAAAGCATGTAGATGAAGTACTTCGTGAGAAACGGAAGGGTCGAAAGTAGCCTGAAATGGTTCGTGTAAAGATACACTAGCAGATGTGCAGCGCGAACTAGGCGGACACACTGCCGTGTGTCTTGATCTCCGAATATCTCAACAAATGGCGCATCGCAATCAATCCTTCCAAAACACAAGCAATCTGTTTTTCCAGAGGGAACATCACTTACCCCCTTCGCGTCATACTAAACAATGTTGAAATTAATTACTCTAGAAGTTTAAAATACTTAGGAGTCCACTTAGACTGCAAGCTGACATTTAATACTCATATCACTGATGTGGTAAAGAAAGCAAAAATTAAACTAGGTTATGTCCTGTCCTTACTGTATAGCAGACTAGTACTAAAAGCAAACTATTGTTGTATAAAACTGTGATTCGCCCTGCACTCCTATATAGCGTCCCTGTATGGGGACAGGCAGCCAAGTCTAATATGAGGAACATACAAGTCCTCCAAAACCAAACTCTCAGAAAAATCTTCAATGCCCCTTGGTATGTTTCCAACAAAACTCTTCACAACAATGCTAACCTTCAAGTTATTACCTCCTACATCGTCGATACTTCCACAAACTTTTTCACCAAGCTTGAGAACCACCCTAACCCACTAATTCATGATCAAAGTTCATCACACCTTCCACCACGGTGGTACTAGATTTCCATCTGATACCATGCACATCACCTACTCCCTCGGTTCTCGGAGGAGCAACCTTACTAGGGATGACAATCTCCCACACTAGTCCATGCCGAGCCAGCGGCTTGCCGCTTGGCTGGGGCTCATTTCGAGGCCTAGGGCCTTCTCGCTGTTAACGACTCTCTCCTCCCCTACCGGCAAGAAAAGGCTCGCTGGTTAGGCGCTCCATAAGACCCTTACCATGTTAGGATTGGCCCTAACAGTAGGTCTCTTCCTCGCCCACTTCCGGCGCGAAGTGAGTACAGAGCGCGGGGCAGGTCCCTCGCTCTGCCTTTTCCTACACTTTTTGTTTTTCTATTGTAATTTTGCACTTACATTTTACCCAGCCCTTCCATTTGTTTCATGTCAGCTCAATCATGTTCTCTCTCTCACCCAAACAGCGAAAAAGAGCGTAGCTCTAACGCAATTATTTTCTCACGATCTGTATCTGTAACGCAATACATGTACTGTTAATCTGTACTGATACTGCGGAACATACTGTCATTAAATCATAATTGCGTCGTTAGAAATAATGAATCACATAAGAACATTATTGTACCTTTTTACATTAGTTATTGTAAAGGAGGGTATGATGACAAATCGTTTAAGATGACGAGTTTACAAACTCACCCAATTCTTTCATTGATATTAACGTTTTGTTTCCGAGGTGTTGTGTAACGTTCACTGGCAAGGGAGGTCAGAATCGATTGTTTTGCTAGCAGAAACCGGCAAGATATAATTTAATTGCTTTGGGATGCAATTATTTTTCCTTTAAAACAACGTAAGGAATTACTCAACGATTCTAAGTCATTTTTTCCTTTCTTTAATTAAGTGCAAGCTGTAACGTAAAAACCTTGTGTGGCGTTGAATATTGACGTAGGCTATGGTACTGAAAATTATACTCGAAACGAAAACGGCTGATTTGGATCAAATGACGAATTTAGGCAAACCATTTATGCAGATTTTCAAGCTTCATATATTACTAATGCTGTTAAAGTACATACACGCACACACACACATACACACACATACACACACACACACACAAAAAAAAAAAAAAAAAAGATGCCCAAGAGTGATTCTATACCAACTCACCTAACGGGGGTTGCATGACCGACTCCGATTTTCTATTTGGTACACAGGTTGACTATATAAAGGAATGGAAAGTCCAAATTTTTAGGTTCTTGCCGAACTTATTTTCTGAGATACAGGCCCTCCAAGTTTGTCGGCCTCCTCAAAATACTAAAAAACTGTTGTTAATTAATATTTTTTTTCTAAAAAATTGTACTTATGCAATATGTGTTAGGTATCTATGGAAACTAGTTACTCCAGGCATTCAGAAAAAATACTGGAATACTGGAAATGAAAATAGCTAAGGTACAGTACTCTAAGAAGTTCCCATTACAAAAACTTGATTTTGTCGATTTTGATAAAATTGAGGAATTTATTCCGAAAAAAGGAAAACATATCCAAAGGTTTTCTCACTTTCTGGTAGAGTACAGATGTTTACTTTAAATGGTTACATAATGCATAACTTGGGTTTCTCACTCCTTCCTGGAAATTTTTAAGCTTAATGACAAGCCATAAAGCTAAAACATGCTCTTTTGGTCATCTTGGGAGTCATTTTTCTCACAAAGGGGGAGCAGTAGAAACTTTATTATTATTATTTTTAATAAGCTTTTGATATGTTAACTAGTCACATTAAAAGAGTTCACTAATGGTCATTTCTTGCATTAAGAGATATCCTGCTGATAGTATATGCATGTTTTTCACTACGACCATATGCTTGTGTTCCCCCTCTCATAGACTTTATGTTTATTAAACCAAAAAATAATGATGCATTTATTAATAGCTGTATTATCTACCAAGATTTTATGAACTTTAATATATAAAATCATTAAATAATAAATTAGATATTTGATGAAAAACAAGAAATAGAATGTCTCCTATACCTGAGCATTAACCATTCATAATTATAAAGTGCTAAATAATTTCTTGAAAAATCAATTAAAATAAATGAAATCTAAATACTCATCTCATAAGCAATATTTTATTTTTTGATTGGATATTCCTTTTATTAATTGCAGAATTTCTTGAATATCACATGAATAGGAGGAAAATAAATGAGGCATTTTTATTTTATGTATTATATTTTATGACAAATTTTAAATATTTACAAAATGATTAAATAAATAATCTATATACATAAACGACTACTTTTGTATGCGTATGTCCAGGTATGAGATTGATCGTGTATCCCAACAAATCGCTCCCCACACTGTCACACCTTGTTGAATTGCTGTGTGACGTTCTATAACAAATGCCGGATCGGACCGCTGGCCTCTCCTCCTCCATACGCGTGTGCGTTGGTCATCAGCACTCAAACTGAATCGGGATTCATCGCTGAAGATCACACAGTCGGTCACACTCCAGTTTGCCCGGGTCCGGCAAAAGTCCAATCGACACTGCCTATGATGAGGGGTCAGTGGTAAGCGTCTTAATGGACGTCGGCTCCGCAAACCCGCGTCTGCCAGTCGTTGCCGAATGGTTTCCCTTGTTACCACAGGATACCTGGAAGGTGGTAAATGACGTCGAATCGACGCTAGCGACGTTGTTGGTGCGGAGATGGCCGCTCTTCTGATTGCGCGGTCTTGGCGCTCATTTGTGCTCCTGGGGCGTCCTGAGCCTCCCCGACGGTAGACTCTTCCTTCCGTAATCCATTGTCGCCTACACCGAGCAACAATCATATCGCTCCGCCCGAGGTGGCGGCCGATACGCCTGTTCGACCAACCTGCTTCTATGAGGCCTACAATACGCCCCCTCTCAAAGTCCGACAACTGTTCGTATTGCCACCGATTAGGTCTCAAAGGCATCTCTAGTCACAAAACCACCTTTTCAAGTCGACAAATTCGTATGAATCGCCCTAAGGCACGAGCAATCATTTTTTTAAACTCTCTCACCTGCGTATCTCATATGCGCGTAGCGCGCTCGCCCTTGCCTCATTGGCGTCGAAATTTTAATCATTTGCATATCTTTTACCAGCTTACGTTCCTGCCGTGTTTCGTGATTGTGGCTCGATTTCTCATAGGTGCATATATTTTTTCTTGACAGAGTGTAATAAAGCAACAAAGAACAAAGGTATCCTTTTTTTTTTAGAGTCAATCATTATTTAGTCGATAAATAAAAGTAAAATCCGCTAGTTCAAAGAGGGATCCTTCTTTCCCATTGTTTACTTTTTCTCGCTTAAATTCTGAACTGGTAAAGGCCGAGTTTCAAGAATGGATTTGCACTTGATATATTAAATCATCATATAAAGAGGAAAAATCTACATAAATAAAACAAAGAACATATATATGTGTGTGTGTGCGTGTGTGTACCTTATACAAATCCACAGTTTGCGTCGGATCTGGACGAAATTTGGCAGACAGATACTTGAGCAGTGCACCCGGGAAGGATCATAGAGTGGTTTTTGAGCGGGAAAAAAGTACCGATCCGTTCGAATTTCGAATAAAGGACTTCAAAATGGCTCTTTCTACTTCAAAATGGCTCTATCTAGCGAAATACTTATTGGATCTTCTCGATCTTGATCTCATTCGAAAGAAAGCAAAAAAATACCTTTTAGGAGAGTTTTCTTCCGAAGGGTTTTCAAAACCACTAATCGATATCTCCTCCCTGAAAAAAGATATAGGCATTTTTAAATTTGGAAATATCCATTTCAAATTAGATTTATAAAAATCGTCTGCACGAGCGTGAAAGAAATTAAGGCAGGGATTCAAGTGAAACAGCACTGCGATCGCTTCGAATTGCAATCGCTACTGGAAGTGAATTAGATTATCATCAACTTAAATTGGCATGACGTTACTACGGGGGGAACCAATAAGAGCTCACAAGCACTCAGCGATCTCCTCTTATTCGCCAAGTAGGCTGTGACGTTTTATCTAGCTCGTTTTTCATAGGCAAACGTCACGCTGACGTCACGATGTTTTTCTCAAGAAACGTTCTAATGTAATTCATTTCCAGTAGCGATTGTAATTTGCGATTGCCTGTTTCACTTGAATCCCTGCCTAAATAGGGTGAAATAAATTATTAATGAGAAAAAGGTGTTGCCATTTTTTTCTTGAACATAAACAAATAAAATTCTTGCTTTTGCTTTAGGCTTTTCCTGTAACGGACCGATTTAAAAAAATTTTGGCAATTGATTAATTTTTTGAATTGAAATTCAAAGATTTAACATAAATTGAACTCATGTCGTTCACAAATATATACTTGTCCTTAAAACTAGTAGTTGTGGCTTGGCTTAAGTTTTTTCGTAACATCTTCTGTGGTGAACGCTGCTTTTTCTTTGGATTCTTAAAATCCCTGGTTTTTGGTTCGTCCTGTAAGATTTTCCCACTTATTCATCATTGTCTGCGTGCTGGACCGTTGCTACATAAAGTCCGTATGACTTTCCCCAATGCATTTAGTCAAAAAAAGTCTCCTGGAGTCATTTTTTAATCGGCAACTTTCTGTTATTCTAAGATTATAGTTGCTTACGAGAAGGGGTAAATAATAATAAATCTTCGTCCTTGTCTTGACTAGAGGAATAGGGGTTAGAATCTTGATTTTGCAAACAGTTTCCTTTAAATAAGTTTGAATTGGAACAACAGAACAAAGTGTTCCGATTCATACAGCAAATCCCATGACAACATGAAGAATTTTTCATTTTGATGCCAGAATTAAAATATGTTGTCTCTTCTAATGTGGTACTCTGTTGCTCAGATATATGCGTAATTAAAAAAAAATTCTTAGATTTGAACTATAAAGGGTCTGTACTAACATACAAAACATCAGTACATACTTGCATCAAAACATCGTCAAGTTTTGCAGACGATGAAAACTTCATGTTTTTTAGCGTCTCGCTTGCAGCCTTGCACAGAAGCCAATAGTATTGTCAGAATGACAAAATTATTTTTTCCCTACTTCTTATAATATTACCTTTCTAAAAAAAGAATCTCTTTTTCAGTAGAATGACCGGTTGTCCGCCACACTACTGTTAGCGGCTATCCCTCTCACCCCTAAACGTGCTATTGACAGCGAGTGTAAAGTAGTGCAAGTCAAAAACGCAGCGTTTCATATCTCGATGAATATTGGTCGTATTAATGTCAAACTTTTTGTGTTTGCATATTTTAATGATTTTAATTTCCCAGAATATAATTTAGGGGACATAGAATCTGTATAAAAAGTTACTCTTCGTATATTTTGACTTTTTTTTTCACTCCAAACTTTCAACATCTTAAATCTGCACTTCGTTTTGAGCAGTCATGCAATTTTAAGTATGTAACTAGGGCAACTGGTTGCCAAATTAAATGTCTTGCAGGTTAAAACGAAGCATTATGTATAAAACGCTTAATCCTTTGAGAGGCCGTGAAATGAAATTCCGCTTTTAGATATTTCACTGGGTGAATTTAGAGTACAGAATTTTGGAAAGAAACACCGATGAAATTATGAATTTTTTTATGTAATTAAGGTTGATTTCAAAATAGCAAACTTACTAGCTGCGTGGCCCGGCGTTGCACGGGCTTTGATGAAGACAGTTTGAAAGAACTACTCACCGCCAAGGCGGCTCGCCTTTAAAGTAATGAGGAAAGTTTAAACAGTCTACTCGCCGTCAAGGCGGCTCGCTTTTACAGTCGCGTGGAAAGTGTCAACAAACTACTCGCCGCTAAGGTGGCTCGCCTTTAAAGTAATGAGGAAAGTTTAAACAGTCTGCTCGCCGTCAAGGCGGCTCGCCTTTACAGTAGCGAGGAAAGTTTCAGTAAAATACTCCCCACTAAAGCGACTCGCTAGAAAGCTTTCCTGCATCAAAAAGTCAATCGAATTATTTGCGCATGTTTCCTCAGAAATAAAGACGATGTCAAGTAGCGCATAGTAAGTACTCTTCCTAAATAATAAATAAAATTCCTTATTCCCAAAAACAATTATTTCCAAACCGCTTTCTTCCTGTAAAATTAATTGCAAAATTCTAAACGAAAAAGTTGTTTTAATATTGGATCGTAGCCAGAAAAAAGTCCCTGCTAAAAACAGCAATTGCAATTTTATTTAAAAACACATTTTCAAAATGGTACCAGAGAAAAAGTATAAGACATTAATTAGGCAGGAATTCAAGTGAAACACGGACGATCGCAACTCACCAATGCAATCGCTAATTCCTAAATTTGGATTCCAGTGAAACGTTACAATCGCTATAAGACACGATTCTAATGTAATTTGACTTCCAGTAGCGATTGCAATTTTGATCTATCACGATCGCCTCGAAGCGGTTGCAATGGTGTTTCACTTGAATTTGGCCCTTGGAATAAAAACAATTGTTAGAACTTTGTTGTAACACGTATTCAAAATGACAACGGAAAGAAATAACGCTATTAAATTTTAAAAAGTTCAATCATTAATTTAACGTTTTAATTTAAAATGGCAACGGAAAGAAATTCATGTCTTGGAATTTTAAATAGTTCACTAATCACGGGACGCGGGAGCGTCCCGCCCCGCCAAGAAAACCAAATACAAGCCGCCAAGAAATTTCCGTCGCCAATAAAAATGTAAAAGAGCGACAAGGACTGTTTACGCGAGTAACCAAACCGGGGTTTTCACCCCTCTGTATCTCAGCCCCATAAAGATCCTTAGAGTTCATTTTTGGTATACTCAATCTCCAGCGGCCCCTGACGGCACATACTAAAGCAAAACATCCAGGACCCCTAGGGGGAGGGGTGATATATGTTATAAAATCGCTATTTTTCGCACTTTTTAGAAATTGTTTGACAGGGGTCCAGACTAAACGGTAACTCGGATTGAGCTCTGCTTTTGCACCCACATTTATTTTGTCCCAAAGCTCGGCATAGGGGGTTTTTCGACCCCCCGACCCCTCCCCCCTCGTTTTTATTTTCCGTATCTTTTCTCCCCGTGGGTCTTTAGTGTTGATTTTTGGTATGAATATTCTCGATGAGACATTGAGGACATTTTCCCAAAATTAACCCCCCGGGGTCATCGCACCCCGGAGTTATTAATGCTTAAAATTGGTCCGATTTCTATCTACTAGCTCTGTTCAACATCTGAGCATTTATGTTTTCATTGTTGGGCCACGAGGAAAGAAAACTCAATGATTTATAATTTCATCTGTTGCCAGTTTCTATTTGTTAACAAATAAAATATTTGTAATTGATTTTATTGCATAAGGCTTTTAAAAGGGATCTTCAATTTAGTTCATTTTAATATGAGATCGGCAGTAAGGGTTGGGTTTTTTTTTTAACTTTTAATTTAATCGTAGTATTGTTAGCAACTAGCTTTGTTTTGCGTCGGTTCGGGTGGTACATTGTGATTGATTTCAAATTTATCCTAGACTGAAGAAGATCCTTGAATAATAATTTAATTAAACGTTTTAATTCAAAATGGCAACGGTAAGAAATAAATGTCTTGGAATTTTAAATAGTTCAATTACTACTATTAAAATCTGTCCGCGTCTGTCTGTCTGTCTGTCCGTCTGTCTGTCTGTCTGTTCGTCTGAAGCTTGAACTCCTCAAAAACCACTGAGAGTACACAATCAAACATAGTAACATTCGATTCGAAACTTTCTAAGGAAGACAATAAGACCAACCGCGTAATTCTACGACGTTAATTAGCTGAGATATTAATTAAAACGTTAATTAAATTTTTTGCACTCTTTAAAATTCCAAACATTTATTCTTCCGTTGCCATTTGAATTAAAACGTTAATAAATTTTTGTCTCTTAAAGTTAGTTAAATTATTGAACTATTTAGAATTCCAAGACATTTATTTCTTACCGTTGCCATTTTGAATTAAAACGTTAATTAAATTAGTAAACTATTTAAAATTCCAAGACTTTTATTTCTTACCGTTGCCAATTTGAATTCTATTCTCGACACACATGAGGACTGCGTACTATGCGCCTTGCCTCCACAGATAGTACAATACAGCTTTTATTGAAGGAAAGAATTTACAGCACAGAGAAGGAAATTACACCCAGGGCAAAGGCGGGAATCGAACCCGCGCCTCTTGAGATTACAAACTGACGGGCAGACCTATCGCGCCGTTGAGGCCCCGCCATTTTGAATTAAAACATAAATCAAATTATTGAACTAGGAAAATTCCAAGACATTTCTTTCTTTCCGTTGCCATTTTGAATTAAAACGTTAATTAAAATATTGAACTATTTAAAATTCCAAGACATTTATTTCTTACCGTTGCCATTTTGAATTAAAACGTTAATTAAATTATTAAATATTTAAAATTACAAGACTTTTATTTCTTACCGTTGCCATTTTGAATTAAAACGTTAATTAAATTATGGAACTTTTTAAAATTAAAGAGTGTTATTTCTTTCCGTTGTCATTTTGAATACGTGTTAAAGCAGAGTTCTAACAATTGTTTTTATTCTAATTAATGACTCTCATTTTTTCTCTGGTACCATTTTGAAAATGTGTTTTTAAATAAAATTGCAATTGCTGTTTTAGCAGGGACTTTTTTTTTTCGGCTACGATCCAAATATTAAAACAACTTTTTCGTTTAGAATTTTGCAATTAATTTTACAGGAAGAAAGCGGTTTGGAAATAATTGTTTTTGATAAGGAATTTTATTTGTTGTTTAGGGAGAGTGCTAAGTATGCGCTACTTGACATCGTCTTTCTTTCTGAGGAAGCATGTGCAAATAATTAAATAATTCGATTGACTTTTTGATGCAGGAAAGCTTTTTAGCGAGCCGCTTTTGCGGGGAGTAGTTTGTTGAAACTTTCCTCGCTACTGTAAAGGCGAGCCGCCTTGGCGGCGAGTAGGTTGTTGAAACTTTCCTCACTACTTTAAAGGCGAGCCGCCTTGGCGGCGAGTAGTTTTCTCAAACTGCCTTCACTACATTAAAGCCCGTGCAACGCCGGGCCACAGCAGCTAGTTAATACTATTAAAATCTGTCCTCGTCTGTCTGTCCGTCTGAAGCTTGAACTCCTCAAAAATCGCTGAGAGTAGAGAATCAAACATAGTACCATTCGACTCAAAATTTTCTAAGGAAGACAATAAGACCAACCGCGTAATTCTACGACGTTTTATTAGCTGAGATATTAATTAAAACGTTAATTAAATGTTTTTCACTTTTCAAAATTCCAAGACATTTATTTCTTTCCGTTGCCATTTTAAATTAAAACGTTGATTAAATTATTGAACAATTTTAAATCCCAAGACTTTTATTTCTTACCGTAGCCATTTTGAATTAAAACGTTAGTCAAATTATTGAACTATTTAAAATTCCAAGACATTTATTTCTTACCGTTACCACCTTGAATTAAAACGTTAATTAAATTATTGAACTATTTAAAATTCCAAGACTTTTATTTCTTACCGTTGCCATTTTGAATTAAAACGTTGAATTTTAAAGAGTTCAACAATTTAATTAACGTTTTAATTCAAAATGGCAACGGTAAGAAATAAAAGTCTTGGAATTTCAAATAGTTCAATAATTTAATTAAAGACTTTTAATTCTTTCGGTTGTCATTTTGGATACGTGTTACAATAAAGTTCTAACAATTGTTTTTAGTAAGACTTTTATTTTTCTCGGTTGCCATTTTGAGAATATGTTTCAAATAAAATTCTAATTGATGTTTTTAGCTGGAACTTTTTTTTGGCTGCGGTCCAAATATTAAAATAACTTTTTCGTTTAGAATTTTGCAATTAATTTTACAGGAAGAAAGCGGTTTGGAAAAAATTGTTTCTGGTAAGGAATTTTATTTGTCATTTGAGTATGTTAAGTATGTGCTACTTAATTTCGTTTTTATTTCTGAGGAAGGAGTAGTAGGTTGTTTAAACTTTCCTCACTACTTTAACAGCGAGCCGCCTTGGCGGAGAGTAGTTTTCTCAAACTGCCTTCATTACATTAAAGCCCGTGCAACTCCGGGTAGTAATTTAATTAACGTTTTTATTCAAATTGGCAACGGAAAGAAATAAATGTCTTGGAATTTTAAAAAGGGCAAAAATTTAATTAACATTTTAATTAATATCTCAGCTAATTTACGCCGTAGAATTACGCGGTTAGTCTTATTGTCTTCCTTAGAAAATTTCGAATCTTTTGGTACTTTGTTTGATTCTCTACTCTCAGTGGTTTTTGAGGAGTTCAAGCTTCAGACGGACAGACGCGGACAGATTTTAATAGTATTAACTAGAAGAGAGAAAAAAAATGTTCGAATGACTTCTTATTTCAGAGTTAATACAAGACTCAAACTATTTTTCTATCAGAAAGCGAAAAAAAAAAAAAACTATTTATCCGCAGTGTCACTGAACTCGTATGGGTTGATGTTGTGGATACTCGAAAAATCATTACCCCAACGCCACGGATGTGACGCCTTTACCATTCCATTTCTATTATTTCAATGTAATTTTAACACTCCTCTAAACGATTTCATTTCAGTTCTCACAATCCACCTAGAAACTTTTTTTTACTACTTCAGGCTGTGTATGATACATCATTGATGTCAAAAGAAAAGTGGATCACATTTTGTTCTTCTGCGAGACAATCTCAATTCCCATAATTTGATGCTTGAAACTTTCCGAAACCTCATGAATATTTAAAAGACGACAAATTGTGTGTGTCTCTCTCTCTCTCTCTCGCAAAAAAGCAGACTTCTTTTCTCTCTCATTGACATTTTCGAAATCGCTTTCAGATGGTAATTTAAAAATCGTTTCCGAAGGACTTAAGTGATTTCTTTCAAATGTGTGTTAAGTTTCTTCGCATGATTGTTTGGATGTGAAAGGATTTACCTCTCCCAGTTTTATGGAATCTTAAAGAAAGAGGAGAATTAGGTTTTAAAACATTGTGATTTGTTTTTCTGGAAATGTTTTATCTGCAAAAGCTGACGTCCCGAAATGTTCAATATAGATTACAAGCAATGTTATCTCATATTAGGCTTATTTTAAGATTACAGTTTAGGAAAGTATTACGATGCCTATATTATTTGATTCAAAACAGAAAAGTTTGAATTTCAGGATGAATGATTTGAAAGCGACCCAATACTTAAATATTTCGGTAATGAATTAAAAACATCACATTAGATTAGTAGAGTTCACAAACACCTCATAACGTACAGTCGGGTCCGCTTAGTGGAACAGCCATTTTTTCACGAAAAAATATTCTAATAAGCGGGATATCCCATTATGCGGGATTAAAATAATCCATTACAACAGTTCGGTACATTGAAAATGTATTATATTAAGCGGGATATTCCTTTAACCGAAATTCTAATAAACGGGCTCGACCTTACAGGGGTCGGCTACAAGGGAAGGGCGATGGGGCGATGGCCTCTGCCTTGAGAGACTTCATCTGTTTTTTTTTCAAAATTAAAGTTTAAAAGATATAATTTTGGACAAGTTGCATGGTGTTGGGGGAATGAGTTTCGAAGCTCTTCCCCAGAAATGTTTCTCAATTGAAGTCTGAAACCTTTGCGATCAATATTTGCTGGCCAAAATGCATAGTAAAAAGTAAGAAATAAAAATAAATTGCCCCTCCCTTGAAAAGTTTCTAGATCTGCCTTTGTAATACATGGATGGCTTGGTTATGGCACCCAGAGACTGCGTTTTCGTCCTTGCTATTATTCATCAGTCTGGAACAGACAATCACTGAGCTGGAGGAAGATGTCATCTCATTGAAGCTGAGAGTGACAACCAACTGATATCTACTGTCTGATTTTCTTAGGTAAAACCTTCCACGTATTTGCGCATGCGTCAGGTCTTCTCTCATCTTACCAAAATAGGGGTGATAGTTAAGATGCGGGGAAGAATAAATACGAACCGTTTTGAACCGTATCAAACAACCTAGAACGATGCTAACTTCAAATATATAATTTAGTTGAATATGCAGAAAAGACAGCAAATGCAAGTTTTAAATTGAAACTTTCGGACAGTTCCCGCTCACAACTCATCACTCCTTTTTTTAAGAGGAATGTTTCGCTAGTGCTAGGTGCGGTTTTCACGGATGGACGGTAAAATAAATTCAGCACACGAGCGAGAGTCTGCAACGGAGGTGTGGCTTAACTCGACGAATGAAGAAAAAGCTTGGGCAAAAATGTGTAAGTTATAGCGCTCCTCCAGTGTGTTGCCCTCCAACATTGACAATTTTTGTTTCTTTTCCGAGTAACACGGTGTGCAACTGTTGAGTTACTTTTGTAGTCATTTTTCAAAAGTATTCCTATTCGAGGCAATTACCCATTTCTACTTCCCGGAAAAGAGGCAAAGTTATCAATGTCGGGAATCAACTTTTCAGAGGAGCACTATATCTCCCTTAAGCCAGGTCTACATGCAACATACTCACAACAATATTACCGTCCGTGAAAGCTACGATTAGCACTCGCGAACCATTCCCCTTAAAAAAGGGGTGATGGGTTGTGAGTGGGAACTTTCCGAAGTTTTCAAGTTAAAACTTACATTTTTGCTATCCTTTCTACATATTCAACTAAACTATGTATTTGAAATTAGCATCGTTCTACGTTGTTTGATACGGCTCAAAATGTTTCTCATTATTCTTCCCCTTATTGTTATCTTACCTATCACCTCTATTTTGGTAAGATCAGAGAAGACCTGACGCATGCGTAAGTGCGCGGAAGGTTTTACCTAAAAAAAATAGACAGTGTTTTACTTTACTTGGAATTGCAGAAAGCAGGAAATTGTTGGCTGTAGAAACAGTAATTTAAATCACAGTGCCGCCTGAATTTACTGGCCTTTTAAAAATGGATACGAAAACTAGTGATCACCTTCTGTTTATCCTAAAGAACACAGTGGTGAAAAAAAAATGAATTTTTTAAAACCTTTCTTTATAAAAGTAAAAACTCGGTACATAAACAGCCTTGTGGGGTAAGAATTAATTTATCATTTGATAACTTGTGCGACATACGTGAAATGTAATTTTGAATAGCAAAGTAATATTCTCTACTGTTAGTAAGAAAACCATCTTCATTGAAAATTAGAGGTTACCAATGCTTCTTAAGCGTGTTTTAAATGAAGATAGTTTTAAGTCGGTTTTAGCTTTCAAAAAAGTGATTATTTTCAAAAATCACGAAATACTTTTTATTTTCTCTTGATCGAAGTTAACCGTATAATTTATACTGCATTCGAATCACTATTTTATTTTTAATGAATATGTCTTGCATTACCTAACTAAGGCAGTTATTCAAGTGAAACACCATAGCAATCGCTTCGAATTGCAATCGCTACTGGAAGTGAATTACATTATCATCAACTTAACTTGGCACTGACGTCACTACGGGTGGAGCCAATAAGAGCTCACAAGAAGTCAGTGATCTCCTCTTATTCGCCAAGTAGGCTGTGACGTTTTATCTAGCTCGTTTTTCATAGGCAAACGTCACGCTGACGTCACGATGTTTTTATCAAGAAGCGTTCTAATGTAATTCATTTCCAGTAGCGATTATAATTTGCGATCGCCTGTTTCACTTGAATTCCTGCCTTAAGAAATCACCGGTCACAATATCACGGTTGGGAATTTCTTCTTCATTTCCTTCCATTTCCTTTGTAGGAACAAGGATGCCAGTCAGTAGGATCCTACCGTAATTTTTGATTGCAATAAGCACAATTTGAATTCAAGACGTCATAATTCAAATGAAGGAGCAGGGATTTTTTTTTTTTATTGAGCAATGCCAATTCGCTATATGTCATCTTTTTAGACCTCAGGCATCATATAGTCCCAGTTAAAGGCCGGCATTCAAGTGAAACACGGACGATCGCAACTCACCATTGCAATCGCAAATTCCCAAATTTGGATTCAAGTGAAACGTTACAATCGCTACGAGATGCTATTCTATCGTAATTCGACTTCCAGTAGCGATTGCAATTGCGATCGCCTCGAAGCGATTGCAATGGTGTTTCACTTAAATTCGGCACTAAGATTGGCATTCTACCAACGTGTTGCGTCCCGATGCTTCACTTCCCTAGACTTGTACACCGGCGCCTGCAGCGGGGGGGGGGAGGCGCACATGGACGCAAAGGAGTACACACTAGGGTAGGCTGAAAAATACTTTTTTTTTTCATTTCTATAATGGGGAATGCGGGAAAGGTGCAATTGAGGGAGCAAAGTGTACATAAAAAATTTGATATTGTTTGGTCAATTTCTTGGTCTGCCGCAATTGCGTTGAAGTTTGTAAAAAAATGCAGTTTTTTGAGATTTTTAGGAAATTATTTAAAACATTTTTTAGGACACGAACAACTAAAAATGCATTTTATGTGACAAACAATGTTGTTATTTCAGTAAAGTACGGCGAGAGCAGCATTTTAACCATTTTCGTCCTACCCATTATCGAAAATAGATTTTTTTTTTTCAATTTACTAAAAATATCGAAAAAACTGCATTTTTTCCAAACTTTAACGCATTTGTGACAAATGAAGAAATTGACCAAAGAATATCAAATTTCTTATGAGCACTTTGCTCCCATAATGACACCTTTTCCGCATTCCGAATTATCGAAATGAAATAAAAGTCATTTTCGGCCCACCCTAGTACACATACAGACACACACCTGTCGCAATTCGTCATTGCGAGAAACATAACTTGAATTCAAGGCATCAAAATTCAAGTTTTTGAGCACTACTTTCTCCTCATGTCGACTTGGTGGCATGGTGGTAGAGCGTCGATAACCCGGGTTCGATCCTGGAGTTGGCCAGTCGGCGGATTGTCGAGATGCGGAAAATCCTCGGCGCCCATGTCGTATGATTATGCGGCATGTAAAAGATCCCTTGGGCTATTCGTTTGGCTTTGAATATCCCTAGGCAAAATTAAATCCTAGTGCTCTTTCGCATCAAAAAGAGCCCAGGTGCCTCCATCTGGCGGCAATTGGGCGTCAAAAGTCTCGTGGTAATGGCATTCCGCCGATTCTGGTGCTACGTGAAAGAATGGATGCTTAATTGGGGGTAATCACACTAGGTCTGCAAAAGGTTGTGCCTCTACTGCAGCCCCATTTGAAAGAAAAGAAACCTTTCTCCTCATGTTTTCTCTCTTTTAATTTAATCACATACGTGGGGGCACATACGTAAACAAACTCAACTCCGAGACGAGGCAGCAACAGCCGATCTACTGGTGTGGATATTTCACGTTTGGTCAGGTCATTAGGCGCTGTCTGTTCCGTGATGGATCACTCTTCATAACTTCCGGGGATGTCCGGCACCTTGGCGGCACCGCCCGGAACAATGATCCGGCTATTGATCGACCCAGAGGGGCGCCTGGACCTTTTCATCAGATCACTTTCTGAAAAAATCGATGATGTTTCCACCCAAACACATAAATCAGAGGCCCTAAAAGAAAAGAGTCGACATTAAGACTCTTAGCATTTATATGTTGCGGATGCTGAAGAGGTCTCGAGGAAAGACATCAGGAATAAAATAGCTTCCGTTGCAGGGCTGAAATAGTTATTGAGGCATAATTCGGTTATAAACTTACGTGATGTCGGACTCGGTAATACAAAGGAAAGAAACCGAATTTTGTTTTATAATAGCCGCAACTATTCAATTTGAGGGGACATGGGCGTAATTTGGCAGGAATAGGGGGGGGGGGCACCGGCCCCCTACGAAATTTTTAATTAATAAAAAATATTGATTTATTCTTTCAATAAACTATGTTCATACTTGCTATTAGTTCTTTATATGGTTTTTCTTCTTTTATTCAGCTTTTAACTAAGAACATTCACCCCAAATGATCGTTTTGTTGAAATTGCACCAGTTAATTGCACAGTAAACTTCGAAGTTTACCATTTTGTTTCGAAGTTTTCGCAGGGTTGCAGTCAGGACCTGATCAAGTCAAAGAGCTGGTAAAATTTGTTGCCCTTCATACAAATTTTTAAAGTAGTGTTTTTAGCCTATTTTCCCGTTAAAAATAAAAGAAAGACTAAATAGCATTAAAAATGGCTTAATGCATCTAAAAAATTTCGCCAAATCCAAAAAAAAAAAAAGGTCAAAAAGAAATAAAAAAGAAAAATGAATGTTGAAAAATTAAAAATTGGAAAGTAGGGTATTAAGATGGGGAATTTGTGCGTCTGTCGGTCTGGCTGTCGGTCTGTCTGTCTGTCCGCTCCCCCCCCCCCAATTACTTTTGAATGAACATTCCGATTTGAAGAAACTTTCTTTTCTTGGAAAGATCTCGGCGAGTACAGCTCATTCCCATATTTGATTTTTTGATTTGAACAATTTTTGGTTTAACTTTGAGCCGTTCAAACAACCGGTCCCGCGATACTAACTTTTTAATGAACAGTCCGATTTAAACAAACTTTTTTTTGTTAGAAAGATCTTATCAAGGATACTTCATTCCCGTATTTACATTTTCGGTTTGAACAATTTTTCGTTTAACATTGAACCGTTCAAACAAGCTCCCTTCAAGCAAGCCCCTAATAACTTTTGAGTGAACAGTGGGATTTAAACAAACTTTTTTTTTTATTCGAAGGATCTCAACAAGGATACTTCATTACCATATTTAAATTTCGAACAATTTTTCGTTTAACATTGAACAGTTCAAGCAAGCTTTCCTCACCTAATAACTTTTAAGTGAACCGTCCGAATTAAATAAACTTTTTTTTGTTCAAAAGATCTCGGAGATTCTCATTCCCATAGTTCGCTTTTTGATTCGAACCATTTTTCGTTCAACGTTGAACCGTTCAGAAAAAAAACTCAACATTAGCGCCTACGGGGAAATTTAGGCTGCGTTCAGAGTATTCGCCCGGGCCGCCCGGGCGTTTAAGCCGTGACGTCATAAATAACTTCCCGGGCCGAGCCCGGGAAGTTGTGGTCTGGACAGCACTTGTGCCGTTCGGGAACAACATGGCGGACACAACAGCAGAACACGGTGGTCAATGCAGGAACAATCCTGCATTTGCTCCTATATTTTGGCCCAAAATGATACCATTCTTAACCTTGGCAACAATTATTGTTCATCTACCGCCATGGTTGAGCGTGGGATCGAAATGACTGATCGAATTTAAAGAGAAATATGTTATTTTAAGTGAAGGAATTTACGATGAAAAAGGCCTAACAGTAAGTAAAGAATTTCATCGATCTCGCTTATCTGACAGTATTGTTCCTGCAATGACCGATTCTCAAGGAAGTATATCTTTTCAGGTTCATCACAGCGAATAGCGTGCGTATTTTTTACCATTGTGTGTGTATTTTCAAGATTTTGTTTTAGTCACTCTTCGTAAATCCTAGCAGACGAAAGAGCAATAAATTTCAGCCAATGAGCATCATCCTTTGCTAAGCGCCCAAACACGTGACTTATCTGCCCAGCTAAATTTCCTGGGCTGCTTGTGCTTGAGCCCGGGAAGCTCGGGCGTGTACTCTGGACAGCATTTGGGAAGCTCGGGCGTTCCAAATGGTAGCTCTGAACGCTTTGGGAAGAACCCGAGCTTCCCGGGAAGCTCGGGCGCGTACTCTGAACGCGCCCTTAAGTTAAATGTAGATCCTGAGCTTAAAGGCGGATTTCCTTCAAACTAATTTTGTAAGAAAATTGTTTTGATAAATAATGCATGTGAAGTACTTTTCTGGATAATCTTCTGTGAGGACAGATTCCGACTCAGACTCCGTAAACATGGCGGAAATGCAAGCTCAGGAAAAAAAAATGACTGACTGTGCAGACGATTTTTTGTTTATTTATTTATCTGTTTTGTTTTTATTATTATTATTTTTTTTAGCAAACGATTTTTTTTGTAACAAAAATTTTTCATTCGCGAGAGCATTTTATTCTTTATTTATATTTAACAGCTGGCAACGGATTAAAAATGAAATTCGAGATATTTTATTAACGAACGAGTTTTTGTTTTCTTTCTGTGTATGTTCTTTGTACTTTTATTTATTTATTTATTTATTGAAAACGATTGAGAAATTTTTCCTACAGAAGAACTATAACAGTTACATTCTCTAAAAGGTGCGAAAAAACTTTATTCGTTTGTTTACTTTTTACGTGTCTATTTCATCTGATGAGATTGGTGTATTTTGCATTTAGAAATCAACTTTAAGTGCTAAAAAGGTATGCTTGACATAATTTTCAGTCTCAGATAGTCAAGATAATAATTGATCAGATGGTAGAATGCCGGGGTCGATGTACGGGAAAGTAGGCTCGTTTAGTTCTTGACAGAACTTCTTGTTTCCCTTTTAGTTTTTTCAACTGATTCTGAAATAAGAGCAAATACATTTCCATTCTTTCTCTCTATTTTGTTTCTCACTTTTCCCTCTACTTCACAAGGTCAAGTTGCGTCTATGCGAAAGGGTTGATATTTTTGCAGTATAACTAGTAGCAATTTTTAAATTCAAGTTGTTATTATTATTTTTGTTGTGATCTTAGCGCGTCAAATATCATTTCCCAGAGGGGATTTTTCCAAAATTTCCATGCGGTCACAGGGATAAGCGTGCTTTTTAAAGATAGCAAAGCAATGTAGTTAATGAAGGTATTGTTAAAAAAAAAAAAAAGAAAAAGAAAAACAAAATGCTCTGTCTACGATTTACGTTTTTTTTTTTTTTTTAATGTTATGTTTAATGTATTTCTTGTAAGTGAAATTTAAAAACAGAAAGGAATTGAAGCATATTATATGTAGGTATGTTGTCCTGGAGCCCTAATTCTGAAAATCTTAGTTGTTCAGGCATTATATATGAAAAAAGAAGAGTGTCAATCAGCACCAAACAAATTATTCTTCTACCCCTTTAGTCGGAATTGTGAAAAAGTTAACCAAAACTGTTTTTATTTGGTAGACAAAATACTATGGCTAAGAACATCTTACAAACAAAATTTCAAGCTGGTAAGTAAAAAATTAAAAGTGTTATGACGTGTCCAATTTTCCAGAAATATATTTTGAAATTAATGTTTGAGCAAAAAAAATATGAACTATAACACAAACTTGATAGTAAAATATTCTCCAGAAATAACAAAACCTAATATAAGCATTTGAAATGATAAATATAAGATTATGTATTTTTTTAAAAATCAGAAAAAGTTTGCTTTTGCGACAAGAATCCATAGTTGGAAAAACGAGTCAAATCCAATCTTCCAATTCATATTTTGGAATGCTGCTAATCCCCAAACGATATTTTTTTTCACAGATAACAATATGCAGAATGTCAAGAGTAAACTAAAAAACAAATCAAGTAATTTAATCAATTATTAAATGATTAGCTGACACCGGGTCTGAAGGGGTTAAAATTATTCAAATGAAATTTGGATAGAGCGCTATGCATTAAAAAAAAAAAAAATGAACAGTTTGAATTCTTGAATAAAAACTTGTATTTTTTACTACATAGTTAAGATTTAATAGGAAAAGAAACCTGATTACCTGATTTGCTTCTATTCTGACCAGTTATTAAACTTCCTCGTGTTTGGAGGACGACTGGTTTTGCCTATTAGCGGATTTCGCTTTTCATGCCACTTAGCCATTTGTGACAAGAAGGGCAGACCCAACAAAGGCGGTGTATGTTACTGGTGCTAAAAAAGGCTAATGCTTAGCTCCTGATAGAATTTGGTCTCCTTATCTCAAAAAAAAAAAAAAAAAAAAAAACTGCAAAATTTTAAAATAGTAGTTTTTAAAAAAGTGTATAAAGAAAGAAATTCTCCCTATTTTGGTTACCTAAAATTGCGGTGCGCAGGTCCGTGCGTATTGAGTATACGCTATATGAACAAGGCAATATACGTAACGCGCGTTATAAGGTTCCTGCGCAGGAAGGGCAGGGCCGCACTCGCCCCTTCCTGACAAATGTTAAAATGATGATGGCTTAGCAGCTTTATAATGATTTTCTTCCATTACGCCATGATATGCGCCTTGGACAAGTTTTACATAATAAATTAGATAAATACCATTGTGCTTAAAAATCAAAGCTCATAAGGCAATGTTGAAAAGCGCAAATGCCCAGGAATATTGCAGACAAGTACGCAGCTCAACGTTGTATTATGCGCATTTATTCTACATAATGCGTTTATGAGTTGTGTTCGTCATTTAACGCATATTTGCTTACTCAAACTTTCACTGCAACTACGTTAACAAAATGAGGTGTTTATGAAAGTTGCACGAGCTTTATGCGCACATATAAATTTTTTTTGTGGGTGGCGGGAGGAAAGGGGGCACTATTTAATCCCCTACTTGAATGCCCCTAGATATGTGTCATCATAACTATGACTATTTCCAACGCCCCCGTAATACTAAATGCCTAATACACTTGTCTCAAAACGTTCTCCAACTGTTCGGAACAAAGCGCTACCTTATGACCATCAGCAATTGGTGCTGGATTCAAATTAAAATTTTGATTGGTCAATTTCTGAATCCAAATTTAGAAATCAACCAATCGTTAATTTCTCTGCTATTTTCAGTATTTCGTAGAATTTCTATAGATGGCAATGTGTTCAGAACTTTAGGTGCATTTCCACTATACAGGGTGTCCACTCCAATCGTGGACCAATAGCTAATTTCTAAACCGTTAGAGATAAGCATATAGTTTATTTAGGAAAAAATCTCCAAATTACGAAAGGAATTTTGGGTCTATTCAATGTTTTTTAAAAAATCAAATTTTGAAAGAGTTACGAAATTTAAATTTTTATACAGCCCCCCAGTCCTATCAATCATATTTAGTAAAACATTATTGACACTGTAACGTTTAAAACTAAAAAAAAATCACTCTTCTACCACAAAAATTGACCGAGTTATGATGTTTTGAAAAATCAAGATTTTGCATTATTTCATGACGTCATCGAGCGATCGCTTAAGGGACCGTATGCGAAATCCTTCAAAATCTTGATTTTTCAAAACGTCATAACTCGGTCAATTTTTGTGGTAGAAGAGTGATTTTTTTTTAGTTTTAAACGTTACAGTGTCAAGAGTGTTTTACTAAATATGATTGATAGGACTGGGGGGTTGTATAAAAATTTAAATTTCGTAACTCTTTCAAAATTTGATTTTTTGAAAAACATTGAATAGACCCAAAATTCCTTTCGTAATTTGGAGATTTTTTCCTAAATAAACTATATGCTTATCTCTAACGGTTTAGAAATTAGATATTGGTCCACGATTGGAGTGAACACCCTGTATGTTAAAACCCAGAAAGCGATAGGCATTCAGTATTAAGCAGGCATTGCTATTATTTTATTTTTTAAGATTTTGTACTCGGAAAGGTAAGAGTAAGTGAGGGGTGACATAAATACTCCGCACATTTATCAGCTTTTCCTATCATTGATGGATGTTTTACTTTTACTTATTTAAATGCAATCCATTCTATGGCACATCGTGCAAAAATCTCCTCTATACACCCACCCGGATCTTATACACAGTGCCATATTGTTCTCTATCGAAGGAATGTGAAAGGCATTAAAAGTAATGAAAAGAACAGCGGCTTTTGTTGAAGGAAAAAATTGGCTTTTCGAACGGGACAATGCTTGAATGCGAACATTTCCTCGCACAGCAGACAAATGATTTTCATTTTACTTATAAAGATCATTTATTTTTTGTATTGTGACGCATATATTTTAGCGAAAGAAAGATTTGCATTTTGTTGTATTTATTTA
This sequence comes from Uloborus plumipes, assembly GCA_038373865.1. Lineage (NCBI taxonomy): Eukaryota > Metazoa > Arthropoda > Arachnida > Araneae > Uloboridae > Uloborus > Uloborus plumipes. The sequence continues at coordinate 58,429 of JAXGGA010004434.1, read as the reverse complement.
TTGGTATGTGTCTCGGCTGCATTTTGTTTTCAGGTTTTTTTGACGTTCCATTGCTTGTTATTGACGCTTGATTTTAAACCCTTATATGAGTTATGAACGTTGTAATTAAAGGCACACAATTAGACAACGCACACACACACACACACACAAGTAGTATAAAAGTTTTTATTACCTATCATTAAAATTTAGTCAATAGTTTTGTGTTAATGCAAATACTATGCATCAACACAAAACTATTACCTTAAACTTTAATCACAAATTGTAAAATACATGAAGGGACAAGTACCAAAATAGAATTAAAAAATTAAAATAAACTTTGAACGTGATTGCCTACCTCATATTAAGTTAAATTTCACGGGTCAGAACGCATTTCAAATTCAAATTTATTTAACTGTTTTCAAAAGAACATGGAGAACAAGGATAAAGAAAAATGACATAGCTAGTAAAATTTGCTAGTTGAAAAGCAGAACCAAGAGGAAAACTGAAAATTCTTTTAAAAACCTTATACTAAAATCAATTACAATTATTTTTTGTAATTAATAAATAGAGAATGCAGCAGGTTTATTGAGCTTTCTTTTCTCGTCTGCCAATGATAAAACATGGTACCAATCACGTGGGTAAAAGATTAGCTGTACTTAAAATCTGCTATAAAACGGTTTTAATTCAAGTTCTACATAACATGGGAGCTTAAAAAAATTCTATCACATGCAGAAAAAAATTGCTAATTTTTTTTTGGTACAATTTGTTTTTGTTTTTCAAGAATGTTTTCACTGCAAAAATGGCAAAAAAACGCTAGTTTTTGAGTTTAATAACAAATATATTCGTTAAATTATGTCATATAAATACGAAACCTAGGTAAGAATACTCTCGATAGAATCTACTTTCGAGGAAATAAAAATGGCAAAAATTGGTTTATCTGTTTAGCCGCTACAGTGCCACAAACAGACAAGCAGATACACAGACAGAATAATAAAGATAAGATAACCTTTAAACTGGTAGACAAAATTAATTTACCTTGCCAGAGAGCGTCCGCAAATCATGGTGCGGCTCAACTCGAAAATTAAGGTAAAAGCTGGGGGGTGAGTTACCGCTCATAAGCCAGGACTAAGCAGAACTGAAACAAATACATCCACAGCTCGGTCATGAGATCAAGTCGTACCATGCAATACCATGGTTTGCGAACGCTCGTGGGCAAGGTAATTAAATTTTATCTACCAGTTTGAAGGTTATCTTGGCTGCAATAAGAGGATATCTGTCTCCAGCCCGGTTATTGGAAGTTCTTGACTGATGAATTCAGAGTAAGGACGAAACTGCTGGTTCATGATTGAGCTGCTGGTGTATTTGCTTCTGTCTAAATGTTGTTTAAAGGTTCAAGGCTAACTAAAGTCAGGAAAACTTACACGATAAATGGAGTGGATGTTCATTAGTAAGTTACATCCAAACTTAAATCAAAGTAATTGCATACATCAACCAAAGAAAAAGTGAATTCGACCCTGTTGAATAATAAAGCAATGCGAAAATAATTGCAAGCTAATTAATTTCTCGTGCTAATAAAACTGAAACAACAAATTTAGAAGCAAGAAAGTTCACTTTTTTTCGAATCAAACTCTGTTAAACCTTCACAAGTCATTCAATATCTTGTTGCAAAACGTATAAATCCCCTTGCAAACGGCCGTCGATAAAAACGCCCATTCTGATCCAGAGTCCCATCCAGCATCAGATGAACACAGAGAAATATCCATTCTCCTGTGATGGCGTTTAATGCATTCACTCGGCGTTTTTCCGGCGGAAATGTTTGAACCGATGATGTGATGAAAAGACCATTAAAAGGAATCGGATATGTCCTTTTATGATAGCTGACATTTTCTGGTTGGTTGGCGTCCGTTTTCCAGGTATTATCTGTCTACTTATCATTGCTTTGTTTGCATTTTTTCTGTGACTGCATTTCTTCTTTTTTAGGTTTCATTTTGTGTGGTGACTAAATTTGGTTTGTATTTCTTTCAACTTGTCTCGTCAATACAGAATGATGTAAGGGGCTGTCCATTAATGATGTCATGCTTTGTTTTCATCATTTTTTACCCTGTACTCTCTCCTTTTTCACAAAGGGTCGTATTTCCCCTACCACTACTCCCCTTTTTCACACGTCACGCTGATTTTTATTGACAATTCTTTGATTAGGGGGACCGGAAATCGTTAATATAGCCGATTGATCGTAAACAAAAATAGAAAAAAGTTGACAGTTTCAGCCCGTTGTTGAGTACTGTATGATTACAGAAAAATAAATGTCTAAAAATTCAATTGTTATCTGCAAAACGAAAATAAAAAAGGTTCCCGCGTTTAACATTGGTAGGTCTTCTTTGGCCACCCCTGATCAAATATCTTCAGAGTAACTGTCATATTTTCTTCAACTAGAGCATCAAATCTCTCTTACATTGTGAGAGATATTCTGCATATTTTGTCAATTTGAGATCATTGAAGGATTTGGAGGAGATGAAGGAGCTATGTTACATTTTTAAAAATATAATCTGGACAAAGGTAAACAACGGATACAGACAAGCGACTAAAAGTTGGTACATCAATAGAATAGATGCCAGTAGACCAACTTCATATGCATAGTTTTCGACAAAACCAGAAAACAAAAAATCCGCAACAACTGCAACAATAAATCTTTTAACTTTAATGACTCTAAATTAGGATTTTGTTCCATAACCTCTTCATCTTCCAAGTCCTTCAACTATCAGGCAAACGTTCATCTTTTATAATACACCACAACTCAATTTTTAATTTCTTGTTCATATCCACTCTACTTCTCGCACCCACGATAAAAGCAAATGGATCACGAATCAAGATCAAAAGAAATAATCGGACGGTTATCCGCCAATTGGTGTCGTTTGGGTACAAATTGTCCCCCAGCTTCCCGGAGCAACTCTCGAATTTACCGAATGGCTTTCGCTGAGGGACACCTTACATTCCCGATGAATCCGAAAGAGTTGAATTGTTCAGCTGGGAGTGAAGTCATAAAGGGGTTGTAAAAAATGTTCTAGAGTTTGGGAAGTACGATTTGCTACTGTTTCCGTGACTGCCAATTTTCTAAACAGAATTTTGGTTTTATTTTTGTTGCTGCCTGTGTTTAAGTTGGGAAAAACTATTTCTAGAAACGCCTGCAACTGTAGAGCCTTGATTTAAGTTTTTGCACATTGTTCATCTCATTTGCGTATTTTTTCGAAAGGTAATGTGTGAGTAGATAAAATATATCTGAGCTTTTTAAAAGCTTTCATATGTGAGTTTTTTTTATTTTTAGTTTGTATTTCCACATACGTGATTCTATTTTTTCAGGCCGTAAATACTTTTTATAATGTGAAGTAATCAAATGAGATAAATATCTGGAATGCGAAAACTGGAATTGATTTTGAAAGTAAAAGTGGTGATTTCGTTGCATATCTTTTTCGTAGTCGAGTGGAAAAAAAACAACAACCATTTTTACTTGAGTTAAATACAAAGTTTCAACAAATTCAAAACAGTACATTTCTTAAAGAGTCGTCGAACCCAGTAAATTCCTTAGTCTCGCATGTTACGTGTTAGTTTTGTAATTTGTAGGAAATTATTTTTATGAATGGAATACCGTATTGGAGATTCTAAGAAATAGGGTCAGGTGGGGTAAAATAGGTCAAAAACAGCACATTTTGTAATTACACATTAATAGCGAAAAATATATCAATTGAACCAGGAAAAAAATTGCTCAGGATATGCAAATGGATTGTCTTTATGAGATTTTAAGAAAAATATCTTTGAGAAAAACGAATATTAGTACTGAAAAATAAGTTTGAAAACATGTTGTCAATGACTTATTTCACCCCATAGCGTGGGGTAAAATAGGTCAGTCGTGGGGTAAAACAAGTCATGCCTTGAAAACAATATTTACACAATTTATTGATGTTAATTATACAACGTTTAAGAGAAAGTAATTAATGTAAATGTTTACATGAAATGATACTGTCCTTTCTGGTTCATTTTGGGGTTATGAAGGACTTCACTATTTACAATGCATCGATCTCCGAAATATTATCTCTCTTTGAAAAATAAATTAAAAAAAAACGGAACTATTGAATTCTTTTGCTAATTTTGCTGTATATTCTCCCTTATTATGGGAAAGAATGATACCATGAAATATCTTTTTTGTTTTTCTCCCCAGAAACTCGACTTGTAACTACTCATTTTATTTGCGTTTCTTCAAAGGCATGTTCGCTGATTTTTCTTCTTTTTTGACTTTTTCTTCATACAATCTCTGCAGACTTACCGAGTTGGTCAAAACTTCTCCTGCTTCTTTCTGCATGCGTGTTCTTTTTCTCTTCGCATTTTTTAGCGCTTCTTTGTAATCAGTTGTTTGTGCAGGAGACAGCGTGTTTATAATAGCATGTCTTATATGTTTAAATGGTGAAAGTAAACTTGATTCGTATTGTATCTCACTTTTATTGATGATATTCGATGTGGACGCCACTTCTTCAACTGTATCGCTTAAAATATGCTCTGTGGTATGACTTCCTAACATTCGTTTGTAGGGAACTTCTCTCCTTAGAGGGAACAAACCACTTCCTCTGAACCCTCCAACACCATTTTCTGAGGGAAGCTCTTCAAACAGCTTTCGCAATAATGAAGGAAAAACTGCTTTTCTAATACTTTGCATACGACTTTCCCTGTACCATTTCTTGAGAATTTTTTTCCAACTTAATTTTAATGGCCCAAACACTGCAACATCAAGCAGTTGTAGAGCATGGCTTGTGTTTGGTGGGAGGCAAAGAAGTATGACTTGATTGTCAATTGCTTTTATAACAGTCTCATAAGTCAAATGACTGCCGTGACCATCAAATATGAGTAAAAATGGAAGGGTAAGTTTCATTTTTTTAATATTGTCGATAAAGTGGTCCATCAATTTTTCGAACACATCATCATGCATCCATCCTGAGGGGCTAACTGCAAAAGTTGCTTCATCTGGACCACCTTTTGTCCATGTATCATATAGGTGTTTCCCTTTATATACAGTTAAAGGGGCCATGTACTGACCAGTTGCTGACACACAGAAAAGAACAGTGTACAAGTCTTGCCCCCAGTGGGACATTAAATGCATGAATTGCGAGCTTTCTTTTCTACATGCACCTTGCTTGAAACAGGGTTTGTTGCAAGCCCCGTTTCATCAACGTTACAAATTCTGTTTGGCTAATCCCATAAGTTGTGCTCTGTTAAAATATTCTCATACATGCAAAAGAATTCATCGATGACTTCTTTGTTGAGGCACTTTGCGCGTGATTTTGTTAGCATTTCGGGCTTCCTTTTACTCAACTCTTTCTCTCAGCGAGTTTCAAAATTTCTTACCCAATCTGAGTCTGGATAAGGGGAAGGGACTTGGCTTTTTGAATACTCCAAATAGCTACAGACCATTTTTATTAAGTCACTCCTGTCAAACGGATAGCCACATGATGCTGTGAGCTGCATTGTGCGCACTTGACATTCCTCTTCTAGCTGAGTTAAATAGGTTTTTCTCCCTGAACCTAAATGAGAAGGCGGTTTCACAACATATCTTCTAAGGGTATCAAACGGTATGTTAAACTTCTTTGCTGTACCGCGTATGGAACATTCATTTTCTTTTATTTCTTTTACTGCTTCTAGAACATCATTTTCGCTGTAATTTGTCAATGTCTTCCTCTTATAATTCCTAGGCATTTTCTGAGGAAAGACTAATAATATTATGGTTTAAATCTAATTTCTAAAAGCTGTAACCAAAATTTGTTATTTTAATAATTTTATTATCTTTTATAACAAAATGGTAATTTTATTTTGATGTAAAAAGAGTGACAAAGCAGTAAGTAGCATATTTTAAATTAGTACATTAATATATAAAGAAAAAAAAAGTGGTTTTAAAAGCAGAAAAAAGTGTTAAATGTATACTGTATGCTAAGCCTAATCAAAGACCAAACGTGACCTATTTTACCCCACACACGTTTTTACACCCTAAAAAATAATTTTCTGCTGCTTTTACTTTCTTCTTTTAGGAAATTAATCTTGAAAATATGCTCTATGTAGTAGGTTTAAAAAAAAAAGTGCACTTACCTCTAGTTTTCTTCAAATGAAAAGTTTTTATGATAAACACATTCTCACTTCTACTCAGGAACACATCAAATGGCTTATATCTGTTACTCTAAAGTTGAAGTTATAGTTAATTTTGCTTATAAAATAATCACTAGTATCTGGTATAAATAAAACTCGCAGTACAGAAAAAAAAATTGCATCCATTCATTTTTAATGATTTTTTTAAAAAATTGACCTATTTTACCCCACCTGATCCTACCTTATCAATCATCAGAAAAAAAGCATTCAATTAAAAAAAAAGAAAAGCTGTTTTCACTTTTTGACTAGCCATTTTCGAGTGAATTCCAGTATATTTAAAGAAGAAGATTTCTAATAAAAATCAAAATTGGTAAAAATTCATCAATTTTAAAATTTTGTGCGTGACAATTTCTTTTATGAATGCTTAATGTTGTAGTTGAATATTTTACTTCTTACTGATATTTAGATGATTACTTTTAATTTTAAAACTTTAAAAATATATGGCACGAATAAAAGTGACAAGTTTCTTTGAAAGAAGCACTCTGTAAGCTTCCAAGGTGTTTGGTATTTTTTAAACCTAAAAACAGACAATATTTTTTCTTCTTTTCCCAGAGAAAAAAAATGATCAACCAGTTTCACTTGAGTTAAATAGTAGAAAGATCCAACACATTTAATACAGCAGATTTTCTTTTAAAGCCACCGAACTGAGTGGATTCATTACGTTTAAGAGCATTGTGGGAAGTTTCCTTAACAAATACCATATTTATTTGAAAATTCTAATAAATGCCTTATTAATCACTAGGAAAATATGACCAAGTTTAAAACAATCTTTTTCCCCTTTTTGCTGGCCTCGCCATTTTCGAGTAAATACAGTTCTAGGAAGGCATGTAGGAGTTTAATAAAAAATCAAAATTGATGCAAATTTATTGATTTAAAATTTTCTAAAACATATTATAAATGTTTAATTTTTCTGTTGATTTTTCATCTTTTATTTTGTTTTAAGGATGCTTTTAATTTTATTACTTTTAAACTATATGATGCAAGATGCAATTCACTTTGACAAGCTTCTGGGATCAAAAAACTGAAAGCTGCCAAGGTGTTAGTTAATTTTCAGCATAAAAAGACAACTTCGAGGCGTTTTATTCTTCTCATTCGAAACACAAACTAGTCAACTTGTTTCACTCAAGTTAAATACACAGTTTCAACAAATGTAATGCAGAGCATTTTTTTCAAGTCCAGCGAACCCAGTAAACTCAGCTACGTTTTATACTCTTTAAATTTAAGAAGTTTCCTTAACGAACGTAATATCGCATTGTAGATTATAACCAGTATTTTATTAATAACCAGGAAAATGCATTCAATTTTAAAAGAAGCTTTCCCCCTTGTTGCTGGAATTTCCAATTTTGAAATAAACTCAGGTGGTTTTATAAATTTATTGTAATTAGTTTCTAGCAAGGTAGTAAAAAATCAAAATAGGTGCAAATTCATTAACTTTGAACTCAATGTGTAAAAATTAGTTTAAATGTTGCTTAAATGTTCTTTAGTGCATTAATTTTACTTTTTTCTTGCATATTTTTATAGGTGCTTACAGTTTTAATATTTTAATATTATAAGACGCGATAAAGTTTGACAAGTTTCTTTGAGTGAAAAACTGTAAGCTGCCAATGTGTTAGTTAATTTTTAACATCAAAGAGACGATTTCGTTCCATTTTGTCTCTTAGTCGAGAGAGAAATTAACGAAGCTGCCTCACTAGTATTAAATATAGAGTTCCACAAGCATTTATTCTCTAAGACCATCGAACCTCGTGGAATCAGCGTCATTTTATATTCCTAAATTACAGGAAGTTTTCTTAACGAACGGAATATCGCTTTATCACCAGGAAAAGGCAACCAATTTTAAAAGAAGCTTTCCCCCTTGTTGATGGAATTGCCAAGTTTGGAATAAATTCAGGTAGAGTAATAAGTTGTTTGGAAGAAAATAAAAAATTGGTGCAAAGTTCAGGAACATTCGACTCTATATTAATAGTATAAAGGCTGAATATTTTGGTTCGTTATATATTTTTTTGCGTATTTTGATAGATGCTTTTAATTTTAATATTTCAATATTATATAGCGCGATAAAGTTTTACAGGTTTATTTCATTGAAAAACTGTAAACTGATAACCTGTTAGTCAACTTTAACACAAAAGAAACAATTTCTTTACGTTTTCTTTTCTCATAGTTGGGAGAGAAAACAATGAAGCTTTTTCTCTAGAAATAAATACAAAGTTCCATAAAATGCACTGCAGCACGCTTTTTTTTCCAAATCCATCGAGCCTAGTAAATTCAGCATCATTTTGGACTCCTAAATTATAGGAAGTTTCCTTAACGAACGGAATATCGCTTTGTAGATTCTAACAAATACCTTATTAATCACCAGGAAAAGGCAACCAATTTTAAAAGAAGCTTTTTTTCCCCTTTTTGCCCGATTCCTTAATGATGATGAGCAAACTTCCGATAGGAATGACAGTAGCGAACAAAAACACTAATAAGGAGAAAAGCTTGTTTTTCAAAACGATGCACATCACGCAATCATTAATTGCGATGGGAAAGGATTTTTCGTTTTCTAATTTTTTCCCCTGCTTTCCCGAGAATGAACGGGACAACTAATGATGGAGGGAAATGGGAAAGCTGAGAAATTAAGTGTTTTAAGCAAACTTTTCTTAATTTGTAAAAGACATTTTTCGTCTTAAATTAGTTACATAAGCATTTTAAAAACAATGTACATCAAAGAAAGCTCGCAAAGTGTTCAAAAAATAATTGTTTTAACTTTTAATTGTGTTAGTTATCCATGGCCTGTCCCCTTAATAAATTTATTAACCATGAATGTGTAACGGCAATTAAATGTAGCTTTCTTGTTCAAAGGCTTTCAAACTTAAAAACTCTGATATCTTATTTGCAAATACTAGTTAAAAAAAACTACCACTGGCACAAACAGCAATTTTTAATGGAGGGTGTATAGGATCAAAATTTGACGGCCATTTACATATCTCTTACCTTCATTTGCCGTCAAACAAATTTTTTGACATTATCAATTGTTGGCAACGAAAAACATTTCAAAAAAAAAAAAAAACAAAAAAATAAAATAGAATTAACCAATAAATAAATTATTAACTCAGCAAATGCTTGTTTAAATTACCAGAACTCACTAGACTTTATGTTAATTCAAAAGAGAGAGAGAAAAAAAAGACTAGTCATTTGTAGTCGGTCCAAAAATCTTTGATTTTCAGTGCATTTTTTTTTTTTTTATCTTCACGTAAGTTTTTCTTAAAAGACAATATTTTGATTTGTTTTCTTTTAATATTTTAAGCACTCATTTTTACAATATAATTTGAAAATCGCATTTTTGCAGCTAAAAATCAAAATGAATTTGTGCTGCACTGAAAGAATATGCTCGTTACATAGTCAGGTAGAATCATAAAATACATGTAATGGAAGAATTTTGAGTTTGTTGTCACGTGGCCTTCCCAAAAGGCTTTGCAGTTCTGACAAGCTTGCGATTCTATTCTATTCCGTTCTATGTGTATGTGTTTGTGTCTTCCCTTAATAGTGTTCGTCCAATGTTGAAGTTTTGAGGTCTTGACCTTTCTGACAGGTATGAACATTTTAAAAGTTTAAATGGACTGGTCTAGAGAAACAATACATGTAGTGAAATGACAACTGTAAAAACATGATTATGATCGACTGGAAAAAAAGAGGGATAGGGGGTCCAGATCCTTTGGACACACCCTTTATGTGCGTCACTGAAACTGGCTCATTTTTCCGACAAAATAATCGGGTTTAGAGATCCATTTTTTGATTAAGTATTATTTTAAAACAGTATATGAACTGTGATATGCTTAGTGGCGTAAGTAAAAGAATGTGCAATTGAGTTGAGCATGGGTTTGTGTGCTTTTTTAGTACTTAAACTAGGCACATCCGTTCGTTCTAGGAAGTTTGGGTGCGGAAGATTGTACTCTTAAGTGTTATGAAATATGTTAACTACTAAGAGAATTTTAAAATTGCTCACACTAACTGCTCTTGAATAGTGGTGTAGGTTATGTGAAATTGCTTTTGAATAAGTTATAAGTAATTATTGATAAAAGTTCATACATATTAAATTGTTTATGGACAGTGTTGTAAAAAAGCTGGTATACAGCATTCGAAAAATAATTGTTTCAACTTATTTGTATTAAGTGTCTACGGCTTTTAATCTTTATACCTTACTAGCTTATTACCCGTCGTTGCCCGGTATTGCATTACGTTTAACTTATTTCATGCTAAAATGAAATAGGGGAGCCTTAAATGGTAATTCATTGTTAATTGTAATCATTGTTGGAAAATACTCATATTTAAATGTGTTAAATTTCATCAATTAGTATGCTTAAAGGCTTATCTCTATTACTCTGTATATCCAAAATTGAAAGAAAAAGGCCATTTTGAGACAAAAAATTTGCATTTTGAGCTTTTTCGATTTGTTAAAAAATTTAAAACAACGCCTATGTGAATTCTAGTGCATCAAGGAACCTCTGTGCTAAGTTTGATGAAAATCTGACGAAAACTGGATTTGCATAAGGAACAACCATACAAACATACAAACAAATATAAATACAAATATACTTACATCCATTTTAATATAGATAGATTAATAATGGATATGCAGCAGTAATAAATATAAGCCTCATATTCAATTGCTTCCAAACTGTACAGTACTCTGCATCATTTCACTGTTCCAAAGGAACAACAACGCAATGCTAGAACTGATATTTTACAGCAAAACTTAAAAAAGGGGTGGGGGATGAAATACTAACAGAAAGTTAGTTAAGTGACTGAAAATAATGACATAGGTATCTGTATAGTACATATTCTTTACTTTTATGTGTTAACATACTTTGAATTGAATAGTATTAATTTTTAACATTAATTTTCAACCTTAATCATTGTTCCTTCAAACTACACTCTAACTGCCAAAAGTCGAAATACTGCTGCACTGCATCGTTGTTTTACCGTGCGATTTTACCCTTCACTGTTAAAAATTCAGGAAGCTTTTATGGTAAATGTTACTATAAAATGTAGCTTTTACAGTAAATTGTACCGATAAAAAAATTGCTACTGCAGCGCCAATTGATCACCACGTGACTTACTGGGAGATGCAGATGATACACTATTTCCGCTCTATTGATGTGTCTCATCTGGTACCATGTATAGTACAGCAGCTTGAAAACATTGGGTCCAGGGTTCGATCCTTGTCGTCCGTATCACGTGTTTTTAGCCTACTTTCCGTTAAAAATAAAAGAGACGAAAAAAGCATTAAAATTGGCTTAATGCATCTAAAAAATGTCGCCAAGTCCAAAAAATATCGCCAAGTCCAAAAAAATATCGCCAAGTAAAAAAAAATATCGCCAAGTAAAAAAAAGTCAAAAAGAAACAAAAAAATGAAATAAATATCGAAAAATTAAAAATTTGAAAGTAGGGTATTGAGATGGGGAATTTGTGCGTCGGTCGGTCGGTCTGTCTGTCTGTCTGTCTGTCTGTCCCCCCCTAATAACTTTTGAATGAACATTCCGATTTGGACAAACTTTTTTTTGTTGGAAAGATCTCGGCGAGTACAGCTCATTCCCATATTTGATTTTTCGATTTGAACAATTTTTGGTGCAACTTTAAACCGTTCAAACAACCTGGCCCGCGATATTAACTTTTTAGTTAACAGTCCGATTTGAACAAACTTTTTTTTTGTTCGAAAGATCTTTTCAAGGGTACTTCATTCCCGTATCTACAATTTCGATTTGAACAATTTTTCGTTCAACATTGAACCGTTCAAACAAGCTCTCACACCTAATAACTTTTGAATGCACAGTCCGATTTAAACAAACTTTTTTTTGTTCAAAAGGTCTCGGCAAGGATGCTTCATTACCGTATTTAAATTTTCAATTTGAACATTTTTTTTGTTCAACATTGAACCGTTCAAACAACCTTTCCCCACATAATAACTTTTAAGTGAACCGTCCGAATTGAATAAACTTTTTTTTGTTCGAAAGATCTCGGAGAGGCTCATTCCTATATTTCACTTTTCAATTTGAACCATTTTTCGTTCAATGATGAACCGTTCAGAAAAAATTTTAACATGAGCGCCTACGGAGAAATTTAAATTGAATGTTGATTCTGAACTTCAAGGCGGATTTCCTTCAAACTAACTTTGTAAGAAAATGGTTTTGATAAATAATGTATTGTAAAGTACTTTTCTGAATAATCTTCTGTGAGGACTCTGATTCCGACTCCGACTCCGCAAACATGGCGGAAATGCAGGCTCAGAAAAAATGACTGACTGGGCAGACGATTTTTTGTTTATTTATTTATTTGTTTGTTTAATTTATTATTATTATTTTTTTTTATCAGACGATTTTTTTTTGTTAACAAAAATTTTTCATTCACGAGAGCATTTTATTCCTTATTTATATTTAACAACTGGCAACGGATTAAAAATGAAATTCAAGACATTTTATTAACGAACAAGTTTTTTTTCTTTCTTTGATAAAATGTGTTTTGAAGTTCTTTGTACTTTTATTTTATTTATTTATTTATTTTTTCTTTTGAAAACGATTGTGGAATTTTTCTACGAAGAACTATAACAGTTACATTCTTTAAAAGGTGCAACAAAACTTTATTGACTCGTTTATTTACTTTTTACGTGTCTATTTTATCTGATGAGAGGGGTATATTTTGCTTTCAGAAATCAGCTTTAAGTGCTATAAAGATATGTTTGACATAATTTTTAGTTTCAGATAATCAAGAGAATATTGATCAGATGCTACAATGCTGATGTCGATGTACGGGAAAGTAGGCTCGTTTAGTTCTTGACAAAACTTCTTGTTTAATTCTCGTTTTCTCTTCCGTAAACTACAGTAAAAAAATATTTTACGGTAAAAGTTACTGGCAACATGGATGCCAGTAACTGGGCCGTGGTACCCGATCGGTAACTCATCGATTTCGTGTCCGGAGGGACCCGGGTTCGATCCCAGCCGATCAAAGATCCACCGTCTTGTTAATGATGGCTGGGAGGCGTTAAAAATGTAGTGGTCACAAAGTCCTCCAAGTGAAACGATACCTCTGGGGGTGCTGGGTCAAGGGTTTGCTGAACCCTAGGTTCTGGTTCAAAATTAAGATCAGAGCGCTCTTCAGGGCCCTATCCCGGTTAAACCACGAAGCTGTGGTAGGTACGGGGGACCCTGGAGTGGGAAATGAAATGAAATGATGCCAGTAACTATTACCGTAAAATTTCAGGAAAATTTTTAACAGTGTTTATGTCCTAAATGAATTTGGCAATGAATTTTTATATATGTTTTTCGTTTTTTTTTGTTGAAAATACATGAAACATATATAACGAGTAAAACAATTGTAAAATCATTAGAGTCTAAGGCCCCTGTGCCTTAGGGCCCTTAAGAAAACTTTCTGTTCGCACGTACCATCTGTCGACCTCTCAGCAGAGTACAAGGAGTTGTACTGTCAAGTACCAGCATAAATCCAGCCATTTAGGATTCATAATACTAAATTAATATAATCGGGACTTCTGAGTCTCGTCGGGGTATAAAGGGTAAGTTTTGTGATGTATTAAAACATTAAGCATTAAAGCTGAATAGCTCAACAATTATACTCACATCATAATTGTACCGAAACAGCGGTATGATTTTATGTTTTTTTTTTCTTCTCCTTTTGTTTCATTACTTCTTTTACTGATCCCAAATAAATACGAAAAGTCTGCTCACTTTCTAAAATTTAACCTACATATTCAGAGAAAAAGAAACGAAATATTTCAAGTTAAATTTATTTTTGACGGAAAACTACTTGCAAAAACAAGCTCGTCTTTTTCATTCCACGGCAGTAACTTAATCCAAAACGGAGTTATGCTACCTGCAGTCGGAGTGCAACTTTTATGGAGATGAAATTTGTAGCTGCCGTAAAACTATCCGAATGCAACAAAATATCTGCTGAGATGGTGTCCATAAATATTCAACTCGGAAAACCTTCCGAATCGAAATCTTTCGTTTCCATCTAATCCCATTGAATAGCATAACTGACAATTTCAATATCTGTCAGGACATGGATCCAGATATATCCGGCAGTAAAATGGCGTCCCATACGAGAATTTCTTTATCTTTCGGATTCACAATGCAGTATATTTTCTCGATTCACTGACATGTAGAAAGTTTTAGGATATCTCGGTTATTGCTCGTAGGCGTGAGTGCAAACAGCTGTATATTATTTCAAACGAAGTTCCCTTAAAGAGCAAGTGAATTGGTGATTATTTTTTATTTAAATCCGTTTTTTACTATGCAGGTTTGAAAATATCTCTCCCTTTTTTAAAATAAAAATTTGCACATATCACTTTCAAATATCTCTCCTAGTTTCAAAAAGCCCTTGAAACCCTGAATCCGTGTTCTTTGTTTTTAAACATTCTGCATTTCTTAGATGCACGATGAAGATTCATTATTTTTTAATTAAAACACTTTTGTCTTCCACATATAATATGAAGACAAATCTCTTACCGTAGTCCTGTAGACTATCTTTGAGTAGACGGTCTGTAGTAGTAGACTGTTTATTTTTAGCCTATTTTCTCGTAAAATTTAGAAAAATGAGACAAAGCATGGAAGAAGGCTTAATACAGTAGCGTCCCAAAGGGGCCGGGGGCGGGGGGAGACACCCGAATGGATTTGTGAGTTTATGAAAAACATAAATTCTTCAGTTCTGAAAATCTTCTCCAATATTTAAAATTATATTTGTTCTGTCGAAGTCAGAAGAGTCACCAACAAATAAATGCAATAAAGTAAAAATTATATATATATATATATATATATATATATATATATATATATATATATATATATGCTTGAGTTTTGAAACTTTAAATTCAAATTATGTTTTTCGCAATGACGATTTGGGATAAGTGTGTGTGTGTATGTGTTTAGAATGTGTGTGTCTAGAATGTGTGTGTCTAGAATGTGTGTCTCTAGAATGTGTGTCTCTAATAGACTCTAGACGGTCGTGTGTGTGAGCTGCTTTGCCCCTATTTCCAGCATGGGCCTCCCGTAGGAGCCTGCGGACACGTCGGCAGACAGCCATTCTGAAAGAGGGACTACACGACGTTTGAGGTACAAAAAGAAAACATATTACAATTTGGCTTTGCTCAATAAAAATTTGAAAATAAATAAACAAAAACTTTGTCTTTGTGTAAAACTTTTAACTGCATTTTTCGTGATATTATAGATTAGGCCAATATATATATATATATATATATATATATATATATATATATATATATATATATATATATATATGTGTGGCTTGGTCCTAAAAGGTCCTAAGTCAAAAATGTTAGTTTCGAGAAAAAGGCGATGAAAGATATTTGAGATTTTTTAGAATGCTATAACTTTCTTATACTAAGATTCCCATTATTATTTTTCGGTATTTATTTATTGTTAGTGTAAAGAAACATTATTTTATCACATGAATTTTTTTATATGTTATAGAAATTATATATTATATATAAATATATATAATAATTCTTATAATATATATAAATATATATAATAATTTATTTAATATATAATATATATATTATTATATATTATATAGACATTGGCCTTTGTAGAATTAGAGTTTTACTAAATTGGAAACTTTTGATGTAAATAATCTAGAATGTGAAAAAATTGACATTGGTCCTTTTAGAACCAAGCCACAGATATGTATTTTGATCAAAAGATTTTGCGTAGAAAAGTGTGGATAAATTCTTAATTACACCTTAAATGGGTCATATTCTTAAAGTAATTTCACTTTCAATATTTTATTTAAATGACGTGAACCAGTATGCTAAATTTGAGTGAGAACGACAGGTTTTTAATTTTAACTATTATTAAAAGTAATTTGCGAGGCTATTAAAGAGAGGAGAGTACTTAACTATTTTAGGAAAAAAAAGGAAGTCTTTCTCAACCGTTTCAGATTTTCATTTAAAATGTCTTTCAGAATAAATTATAAGCGCACAATTTAATAAGGACTTAAACACAGTGTCATCCATCTTTATTAAAGAATTAGCAGTAACTTGAGAAATTTTTGCCTCCTTCCAATAAAGCCATAACAAAATCTTGATTTTTCCGTTCGTAAGAAAATGAAGTTTTGAGTACTTTTATGACCCTAAATTTAAAATTAAAATGTTTTCGATCAGGTATTCGGTTTTATATTACTTGGTAACATCAAACTGAAAATCTCAAAGTTTGCTCTATGAAAATAAAATCAATATTTGTACTTGCTTAGATAACGCTTCCTTTGAAAACCGTTTTACAAGCATACTTTGGAAGCCATTGCTGCACATTCCTAAAAATATTAACCAGTTCTAGTCTCAATTTTAAACTACTAGTATCAAATGTTCTATAATTTACATTTTTGTCTTCCATTCTGTAAAAATCAGTTAACCACTTAAAAGCTTTAACATCATTTTCAATAAGATGCATTAGCGAATGTCTTTTTGTATTTAGTACACAGGTTGAGAAAATAGACTTTATATTTACTAGACTTTTAGATTACTAGACCTTTCTGTGCTGTTTATGCACTGTTTAACTAAGGCAGGGATTCAAGTGAAACACCATTGCAATCGCTTCGAATTGCAATCGCTACTGGAAGTGAATTACATTATCATCAACTTAACTTGGCACTGACGTCACTACGGGTGGAGCCAATAAGAGCTCACAAGCAGTCAGTGATCTCCTCTTATTCGCCAAGTAGGCTGTGACGTTTTATCTAGCTCGTTTTTCATAGGCAAACGTCACGCTGACGTCACGATGTTTTTATCAAGAAACGTTCTAATGTAATTCATTTCCAGTAAGAATTGTAATTTGCGATCGCCTGTTTCACTTGAATTCCTGCCTAAGTTGAATTTTCCGTTGAATTTTCCAGGCTTAGCGAGAATGAACTTAAGTATGTGCAATAAAGCTACAGCTTCCCTTTCCGGCTATAGGTCAGGCCCTGACAAGTTGACTTTCAATGTACCTAGAATTAAAAGATTCTATTTGCTAAACTAGGCCTGTGGAAAACCAACCCAAGTAGCACACTTCGTTTTTTAAAGGTTGTAAAATGGTTATTAACGTTGTAACAACCGCTTAGGTTATTTGTGCCACCTGGGAATTAGCGTTGCCAAAAATGGTTTATTGGCGATGTATAAAAAGTTCTCTTCTTTCATTTTGAACATATAGGTTTGAGCAAGGATTAGTGCCGGCTACTTTTTCTGGTGGTTAGAGCAGTCTGACCCGAATGGGGAGGTTCCGGGTTCGAATTTTGGCTCGGGCATGGATGCACTTTACCGCTCTTGTTCTTTTCCTTTTTTGTGTGACTGTGTTGCTGTGATGTGAATGGTTGTCTGCCCTACAAAACGGTCCCTATGGCGTGTGTGCACTGTTAAAGTTGGACTTCACGCCGAATTACGGTACAGTTGGGAAATGAAGCACAGCACATTCCGAACTGTTACAAGACAATAACAACAATCTTTGAACTTACTATACTTCACAGCAACTTAAGTTGACAATAAACGTCACTACGCGCGGAGCCAATAAGAGCTCACAAGTAGTTAAGGATCTCATCTAATTCGCCAAGTAGGCTGTGACGTTTTATCTAGCTCGTTTTTCATTGGCTGACGTCACGACACCAGTGTCAAGAAACTTTGCATTGTACTTTGCCGTGGTTCTGTTGTAGTATTACGTGCTCAATTCGAGTTAAAAGGAATTTTAAGTAATTTATTGCATAAGTGAAGGAGATTTTAGGGCAAGACACCCATTTTCGAGAGCTCAGTTTGCTGATCCATAGTGATACAAAATGTAAACTTTATTGAAGATTAGTAGCGGTATGAACCGTTATTAAACAATAATATAACTGCACTTAACGCCGGCCACCTTGTCCTGTGGTCAGAGTAGTCTGCCATGGATGGTGTGGCCCCGGGTTCGAGTCCCGGCTTGGGCATGGATGTGCTTTCTCTCTCCTGTCCTTGTCCTTTCTTTGTGTGAATGTGTGGTTGTGTGAAAGGTTGCCTACCCTATAAACGGGTCCCTATGGCATGCGTGTACTGTGGAAGTCGGACTTCACACCAAATAACGGTGCAGTTGGAAAAGTGAAGCAGCGCACCCCAAATTGCCAACCTGGCTGGCACACGACAAAAAAAAAAAAAAAACTGCACTTAACAACTGTGACTGCCTTCTATGTTTCGTAGTAGCAACTGACCGCAGTTGAATTGATATTCTGCTGTACTAAGCTTAAAAATAGTATCTTGAGTTTTTATCAAAATTGAGTAATCGTCACCAGGTAGTTCTTAGTAATATTCTTTTCCTGTATGCAATGTTTAATGGTCATTTAAGAATGGGAAACAATTTCAAAAATTTCCGAAAAGTGGAATCTGATTCAAATATGTGCAGGTGCAAAACTTTCAAGAGCAGTAAACTGCTCTTTAAAGTTTCTCATTTGTATAAAGTTAAAATCATTATTATATTCAAAAAACAAAGCACTACGAACGAAAATGTCTTTAAAAAAGCAGCCGCTTTTCTTATGCAGAAAAAGTTTTGGAATTGAAATCTTCGAAATTTTCAGATTTGAGTTCTTATCATTTGATTAAATCAAGAAAACATTTCTGCGAAAGTACTTTGGCTCTGAATTTCTGAGATAGATTCGACGGTTTATTTTTCGTGCTTTGCTATATATATATTTTGAGGTAATTTCTTACTGAAAACATTATAAAATGAAAGGGAGTCCTGATAAAAGAAATACTTATAACTATTTCAATGCAATGGGTGTGTACTAATATTTGAGAAACTGGGAAAGCACTGGAATGTTTTCGATTCTCTTCAAAGATTGAAACTATATTGGAACTTTTATTGAATCGAAATATTGGAAAAATATAAAAGATTTGAATGGAATGTGCACCACTGATGTGAACTGAAGAGCAAAATATATTGTATCTCTAATTACATAAATTGTGATCAGCATTTTTCTTTTTTTAGATAGATATTTTTAACTAACCAATGCAACTATATCCATACTAATTATATCTCCGAGAGGTAAGCTATTAAAACAAGACAGCATTGGTTATTTCGGTATTTTAATAAAAGTTTCAATTTCTAAACTTCATTTCTTACACAAAGTTTTTATTCGTTTGGGTTGTTTTCAGTCTTTACGTCGGCAATTGTGTTTCGTAATTTTTCTTTGTGAATGATGTATGAAGAAGCTAAAGAAAACATTCTGTTTACTACAGAGATGTCAGAGGTAAAGCGAGATTTCGTTATACTTCATTCAGAGGTAAAACCGCTAACTATATAAAGTTAAATTTTTACTAAATCCTCCATCATTTTTCAACTAAAAAGTAGGTGTAGATCAATTAAATTTAAGTTCATTGTATATTTTTTAAAAATATTTGTTAAAAAACCAAATGCAATTATTTCAAGAATGTTTCAAAAATCAGGAAGAATACATAATTTTATCTTGTTTTAATTACGATTGTGTTACTTTAGACGATTCAACAAAACTAGATTTTCCATTGAAATGTTTATTATGATGTGTTGTTTTTAAAACAATTTTAAAGCAGTCATTATTAGCAATATCCTTAAATGAATTTGATTTTCATCAACTCTAAACTTTTACTTAACTTTTTTCAAACCTTGAAGTAAAACATTTCTTCTATTTTTTGAGAACGACCCAAAATACTTGCCAACTATGCCGAAACGATCTCTGGCTATCGTTGGAAGAGTTTCGTTAGTTGAGGGGAGGGGAAAAATTTAGCCGTCTCGCCATAAATTTAACGGATGGTCCTACAAAAAGACGTGTAATGAGAAAAGTCCTCCAAAACACCATCCCTATTGATTGACTCATTATAGTACCAAACATGCCGAGAAGGATTTTATGCCTTTCCGCACCTTTTCCGCGCTATCAAAAGTTGTACAAAACTTTCCCTTCCTCGCTTTATGATCTAGCGGAATTATTCTTGGGTAAAAAGTTGTTTCCTTTATGTAATAGCTTGGTAAAAGTTGAGGGTGATGGTAGAAAATTCTGGGAAACCGAGTTAGGTTTTGGTATTGCTTTCAAACGTTAGAAAATAATTGTAAAAAATGTAAGAAAATAGTTTTCACAAATTAATAACTCTTAGTTGATCCATGTTGTGTGAGGATTATATAAAATGTAATCTCATTATACTTCCATATAATGCTGTTCGGTTCGTCAACAAACGGTGGTTATTTCATTAAAATGTATTCGTTTTTTTATTTTTTTGAAAATATTTCCATTGGTAAAAATGTTGTTAATGTTTTCTGAAATTACTTTACATGAGAAATGGTTTATTGTATCTAGAAGTTTTTTCACTCGTCTGAGGAAAAAAAATGAATACGAAGGCTGTTAGAGTTTTGGGTCTTATTATCCTCATTCAAATGATAATTCTTAGAGTCTGATGCCGTTACTCTGATGGTTATTTATAACGGGACCGTTTGCCTCCCTCTTTTTTTTTTTTTTAAATAACTGTTCGAATAGGGATATGAAGGGTACGTTGACTCCATTTCAAAAATTCCATTTACTCTAAAATTGTAATTTTAAGTAATTTTCGCCTATACCTTTAACCCTTTATGCCCCGACGGAACTCAGAAGTCAAGCTTTTATTAATTTAGTATTTTGACTTCTAAATGGCTGGAATCCTGCTGAAGCTTTTAAGTACCACTTCTTTAACTTCGCCCAGAGGCCGGTAGATAGTACCTGCAATCGGAAACAACAGTATTCTTACGGGCCTTAAGGCGTAGGGGGACTTAGACCCCGAGATTTTCAAAATTTTTATACTCGGAATATATGTTGTTTGATGTATTTTGAACTCAAAAAAACCAAAACATAAAAAAAAATCATCGTTAAACTAATTTTGGACATAAAGGTTTAAAAGATTTTGGAAATTTTGAATTTGAATTATGTTTTTCGCAATCACTTGGTGAGTGAGGGTGTGTGTAAGTGTTTGTATCTGTATGTGTAGGCGCATGCGGCCGTTTGTGTATGTAGGTTGTTGGACATGGAAGCCTCTATCAGGAAATGAGGAGCCTTAGGGCTACGGCAGGGCCCAGTGTACACCGTTCACCCACTCGGTGGCAGGCTCCGAATCCAAACTGAAAAAGAAGCCACACGGCAACATCTGCGATTAAAAATGAAAATAAAGAACAATTCGTCATTGCTCAAAATAAAGAGCAATTCGTCACTGCACAAAAAAAAGAGCAATTCGTCATTGCTCAAAAAACGTTCAAAGCTCCGTCAACTGTTGCCAATCTCACCATTTTTTCGTTTAACCCAAACACATTTTTTAATTTATTTATTTTTAAAGGAACAAACATATATACGTACATACATCCATTTTTCACAGGAGACTAGGGTAATACTGAGCAATCCAGAATCGTCGCCCGGAAATGATGTGTGACGTTTTGAAGATTTCTTATACTTAAATGAAGCTTGTTCACATTTATTATGCTTAAAAATGTCTGCATAAAATACATATGAATGGAAGTTCTGCCTGAGAAAAAAAAATCAAGAAAATGAACGCCGATTTCAAAGTTGTCAAAATCTAAACAAATTCCTTTATTCAATACATTCGCTTTCCCCGAGCGACAAAGAAGACAGTGAAATATTTTAATCAAATATCCATCCTCCAAAATAACCTGCGAGGCAGTTAATACTAGGCATTAAAATATAATCGGGAATTCTTAATAAATACTTTATCAGCTTTCTTAAAACACTTTATCTAAAATGTTCCTAATTTGGAACGTTATTTTCGCAAATGCCCGGGAGAAATATGATTAAATAATGAGACTATTGGAAAATGCGTGAAAATTTGCGGAATGTTCTTAAAGAAATTTTACTGCTCCAGGGATGTTGTCACTTGATTTGTTGCATTATATTTGCGAACATCTAACAGTTTTCGGGATTTTAAATTGGTTCAGTAATGAATCTTATTTTCGCTGCTCACTATAAGTCATTTGTTATGAAAGCAAGATTTGCTGCTGTTTAATATGTAATGTCATAATTTTTCATGAATTTATGCATTATGCAAGTCAATTTTTAAAATTTAAATTGAATCATAGCTTTTTCCTTTATTATTTATGATAATTTTTGTAATACATTACTAAATTCGTTAGTAACCATTTGTATTTTAACGTTTTTTTTTCCTTTTTTTTCGACTACCATCATCATTGATAAACACTATTTTTTGTTTATTTCTCGTGACAATTTTGTCACCTACTTCTATACTAGGACTATCTTCTAACGATGGAATTCTACAAGGTAACTTTCCGTTAATTTCTTCATTTTTAATTGCCTCATACCCATAGTTTAATGATGCCACTATAGTTAATTATTCGCCTCACCCATAGTTATTGCACCTATTCACTCACCCGATACCTCCATACCTCCATAATTTCCAACATATTGTTTAGCTATTTATAATTAAGAAAATTTTGCCATGATTATATTATATGAAACCAAGAGCCTTCTTGCACACACCACACACACCGTTAACTCCGTTAAGGCACACACACGGAAGGGTTCCTGTCGATAAAACTACACGTGGTTTAACCGGTTGGATGGGCCCTAAAAAGTGCTCTGGTTTTTGATCAAGAGCAGGAGTTACGCAACCCGTGGCCCCCTCCCAAAGACGTTAATTTGGAATGAAACCTTGGAGGATTTTCAACGTGCCCCAGCCACCAATTGTGAACAAAGCAGATCTTCGACCAGCTGGTCGAACCCGGGACCTTCCGATTGTGAGTTCGACTCCTTACCAGCTGGTCACTGCATGAAGGCTAGGCTTGTATCTGAATGCGAAGTGTTCCCGATACCTCCAGTATTCATATTAAATGCCCTTGACGTCAAAGTGAAATATAGATCGACAGTGACGTTCACTTAAAATCAAAGTCTGTAGTTTGATGACGTAGATCTTAAGAGGACCCTGAGGGGACATGTGAACAGCAGAATAAAAGGCAATGTATTATCTCATATCACCACCCACCCCCGTTATAGGAAATGCTGACTGCTTTCCCGTTTTTAACATGGACCAATAACGAGCTCAAAACCGTAAGGAAATCACTGCCATCAATTGGAGTTCTTTGAAATTAATAGCAGAGAAACTAACGGTTGGCTCATTTTTAAATATTAAACCAAAAATTAACCAATTAACACATTTAATTTCTGCATTTTGGATCCATCGTTTAAACAATGCTAAGGCCGGGTAGAGCTGTCCGCCTGCTTATTTAAAGCGAATGTGATAGGCATTTAGAATTCAGGCGGAGTTGATTACGCTTTGATTTCACATAATTCATAAACGGGCAATATTTGTTTAAATATTGTAAATATTTAAACAAATATGCTATGTTTAGATATAGTTTTACCCTTCTGTAAACATATAGAAAGTCACAATGAAAAGCTTTGTGAGTAAGATAGGTCTAAAGATCCTCGACCCATAGTACCATTACGCATGAATTAGTAAGACATGCAATAAGTTGATGAAATATAGCAGGTATGTAAATTTTTACAAGGAAATGTCACCTAAATTGTAGCATTCTTCTACTTAGAACTCAGCAAATGTTGCAAAGTATAAACTTTACTTTTGAAGTCTAACTTTTCTCGCCAACTTTAGCGAAATGTTGCTAATGGTCGGAAAATTAACATGGCATCCACCCAAAACATTCTTATTCATTTCACTACTTTATTTTTTCATTTAAACATAAATAAAAAACACTATCAAGTTTAAAGAATGAATTTCCTGTTTACTTTTATAGTAAATAACTATTTATTTTTTTACAGAATAGACACATTTCTAGCTTTTCAAAAAGTCATCTTGAATTTTACAAAAGGTAAATTAGAAGTAATTTGCAGAAATATATATTTGAGGGCTATATTTGGCTCATAACAGAAAATTGAGATTGGCAAAAGGGAAAGAAGGCACATTTAGCTCTGGAGGGACTTTTTCTGTTTCCCTCGTTTTATTTTTAATCAGGTAATTTATATGTATATTGAAATCGAAAAAATAAATAGCTTTGGTTCATTTCTTTTCCCATATAGCTACACTTAAAGGAACAAAATTCACCAAAACAGTAATCACTTCAGAAATAAGATGAACTTTTACAAATAAAACATCTATTAAGTCACCAAGCCAGTTCTTCCATTTAGAATGAGAAATTTCAAAGGACTATCTGGAACATTTTAAAATTTTAAATGCAGAACCATATTCAACTTCTCTTCCATACAGTGAGATCTGTGGATGAATATAATGATCAAAATGAATTATTTCCCGCATTAAAATCCTCGTTTTCAGTTCTAATTAGCGTCATTTTCATCGCAACTCATTATAAACTTAACTGAACTTGAAATAAATCGAGTTTTGTAGGATGGGGATGACTGGGGAGCAGCTCTTTGGAGTTGACTTTATGGAGAACCACTTAAATCAAATATCGAGAGTTATGTGGACTTATCATTGACTGCGGATAAGATAAGCTACTTAGAATTTTAAATTTTCTTCCTATTCTATACAAAGTATTGCAATTTCTATCTAATTAAATATTATTTGCATATTGAGTAATGGCACAAGTTGCGGTGAAAAATCATTAATCTATTCCAAACTAGGAGCTGATTGTATAGTACTATTATAGTTGCCTACAGCAGCTAACCAAAGCATATTTCATGTTGGTTTACTTTTATGATTTATAATCATGGATAGCCAGCATATTAAACGGCCTGGCCCAGTTTCAGAAACTATATATATATATGCTTTACATTAATTAGCAATTAAATTTTTAAAACATAAAACACACCGTTCAAATATTAGTGTTAGTAAGATTTAAATTTCTTGCCTAGTTTGACTGTGCAAATTGTTTTTCCTTTTATCTTTTCTAAAAAAAGAACTTATGTGTAATATTGCATACGATTTGCAAGTAATAATGTTTAACAGTGCGTGTTAATCTTTATAAGTGTTATTTGGATGTGCTCCGAAACAAATTGCTGCTCAAAATTCAATTTAACATGCTCCCAAACTGCACCAAAAATTGATTTTTGATTTTCCACCCATGTAAGCATAGCAGAGAGG
The DNA here is from genome assembly GCA_038373865.1 of Uloborus plumipes. NCBI lineage: Eukaryota > Metazoa > Arthropoda > Arachnida > Araneae > Uloboridae > Uloborus > Uloborus plumipes. The sequence continues at coordinate 33,189 of JAXGGA010004434.1, read as the reverse complement.
GGGGCACATGTATACAGGGTTACATGTGAATAAATGATATTTTACCCAATTAACATGAAGAGAAAAATCTGAAAAAAATTCATGTTGATGGTTATACAAATACTATATCCTGCCTGAAATTTCAAAGATCTAAACTATTTTGTTTTTTAGTTATCAAAGATCTTATGTTTTGGAAGGTGCCAATATACTTTTATGTTTCAGTTCTCTGAGTAAAAACACATCCAAAACTATTTTTTGTGTGATTTGAACTTTATTCGTCTTAAAGTGGCACTAATAAGAAAAGTTTTCATGAACTATTTTTTTTTAAATTAAAAAAAAGTTTTTTTTTAAATCAAATTTGGCCTAAGTTGAGATAAGGTGTACATGTGAACACATTATGTAGGGGCAGATGTGAACAGTTCATTAGTGCCGCATAATGGTATTTAGTTATTTCACTTTCAAAAACTGTTGATTTTTTTATACATTGAATAGTCTAATTAAGGGCGTTTTTCCACTTGACGACACGGCAACGACGAAAGTCAGACGGTAATACTGCAACGATAAGTACGGTGTCGTGTCGTCTATAGCACTGCTTTTCCATTCAAACGATATCGTTTCTCCGAACGGATCATTTTCCACCATTTCTTTTCGAAACAGCACTGTGTTCGCACGTATATTATTATGGCTGCTCAATTTAACAGATTACAACTACTACATTTGCTTTACCTCCGGAGAAAAAGAAAACAAATTAAGAAACGGTATTGGATGCACGATATTTTTAAAGAAAGGTACATTGTAGGCGAGTTTTATTCACTTTTCATGAAATTGCAAAAAGATTTTCGGTGATTTTAAATATTTTTACTAAATTTACAAAGAATAGTAAAAAGTTAAAATCTGGAGAAGGTTATTTAACACAAGTAGTTTAATCTAAAATGTATAATATATTTTTTATAGTTACGAACAATGCTCTTTGAACTTACCTGTGACTTTCTTTTCTGTAGAAGATTTGCCGTCATATTCCTCATCTAAAAATCTAAAAACTTCTTCCAAGGCTTGTGAATTTTGTTTTTGAATAAAATATTTCGCTTATCCCATAGACACGGTTGCTGCTCAATTAATTCACACAAAACATTCACGTCAAACTTGAATGCCATGACTACTGTGTTCCTTATCGAAGAAAGTTCAGAAGGAAAATTCAATCTTTTTTGAAGCATTAAAAATCGTCTGCGTTACAATTAATGAAACAAAGTATAAAATAAAATGATTAAAATCTTTTATTGCTACATCTTTTATCAATCGTCTGCAAATTGAAACTTAGATTTATTAATGCAGAGATGTCGAATTTAAACGCCATTGCTATATTTCGAAGAAAGTAAACAGATGAATGAATGTCGTCCCGATTTTAAAGGCGAGACGGATGCCATCCGACACGAATGGAACGACAAACGACAGCGTTCGGTCGGAGACGGCACAATCGTCCTGGAATCGGGAGATGGAAAAGCGCATAGCATATTTTTATGCATTTTGCGTGCTCCAATGTCGGATGACGACAATCGCTTACGATTTATCGTTGCCGTGTCGGTAAGTGGAAAAGCGCCCTAAGAAATATTGAATAATTAAAAGTTTCAACACTCAATATTTAATTAAAATCAGAAAGAGTTGCAAAGAAAAGAAAGTTAAACTTGCAAAACTGTTGAAAAAGAAACAGTTAAGAGTTGCAGTAAGAGACGCATATTAATGAGTCCGATATTAGTTTTGAAGACCGCAACTATGAAACCAGAAAATTTAGCTGTGATTGACTTTGTCCTCGTAAAATTCACTACAAAACAGACAGAAATTTACTATGAATGAAACTTTTATGTTTTCAAAAACAGATGATACATCGATGGTAAACAATCTGATGATGTACAATACACCGCCAACTCGGCTATTTCGATTCATGGACTGCAGTCCATGGATCGAAATAGCCGAGTTGGCGGTGCATTGTATGTTCTTGCCTTAGCCCTTGCTTAGAAGCGGTTACTCACTGTTTTATACTCTGATGATATTCTGCTAAAATTACCACCACCTTAATTTTTAGGTGGCACATGTTAAACTGCATCTTCTGTTTCTTTTTCTATCAAATTTGAAGGCTACAACGTTCGTTGAATTGAGTCTATCACGTTGAACCTTGATATTTTCACTGTAAGTGTTTGTTAATGTGTAATAAGCAGTATACTTAAAAATATGCCTAGATGTATTTAATTTCCATTTATGTAGACGTGTTTACTTCTGCCCCGCAGGTGTGTTTACAGCTGCCCCCCTGGGGTAGATGTGAACAAAATTTAACATATTTTTGACTGATTTTTTTGGCTGGAATTCACTGTTGAAAAAGATAGGTAAATGCATGATAATATTAGCAAATGTTTGATTTATCATGTTTAGCACTTGTTTCTTTTATACCTCAAATTAATAATGAAAACTGACAAAAATGGCATTTTGATCACATGTGCACCCCTCTTCCCTATAGAAATTTAAAAAACCTTAAAATTAAAAGACGGTTTTTATATTTCATCTTCGTATAACGATTACGTGCTTGTTTATAAGATCCAATATAGATTTTATATAAAATTTCGCAAATTATTTCACATATAGATAGTGACAACTGACAATATAAAGAGCCTTCACATAAACTTTTCTAAAGATATTTTTTTTTCAAAATAGCTTTAAAAGATAGCTTGATTTTTCATATGAAATAAGAACCCCTTAAATTTTCAAATCATCAGTATTCTAAGGCATAATATTACTGAAATTTATGCATTATTATAAGGGGTAAATTAATACAGCACTATGTACTTATTAAATGTTTCTAAACTATGTCTCGTCTCTTATGTAGTAAACCAGCAGTTTAATTGAGCCTATTTGTACAGTTTCAATTGAAACTTCTCAGTAGCCTACAGCTGTTGCATTTAATTTGCTAAATTAATTGCATTCCACCGAACTATTTTAGTGTACCTTCTAAGGAAAGGGACGTTCCAACTAATAAATATTTTAATTCAGTTTTTAAGAAATCTTCAATTGTATGTCTTTCTGTTGAGTGTTATTATACCCCCACAACCTGTTTTTACATCATGATTAAAATCCAACAATTTAAGTACATGATCGAGATTCAGCGTCCGTCTTATTTAAGTATTTTTTAAAGAAAGAAAGGAAGATAATGTTATATATATATCCACACAAGTTGCAGTCTTTTACTACATAGCTTACGTTCTGTCACAAATATTATAACAAAAAAAAAAAAAAAAAAAAACACAGTTTAGAGTGATTATTAATTTTAAACAATTGGAGTTTTGTTTTAACTTATTGACAAAGAACTTGCGTTGAGACTGCCATTTCAGTAGTCTTAACGCAAAGTCATTTAATTCAGTTTTTAAGAAGGCTTTAACTTGATATCTTTAACATAGCTGATTGTTATTATGAGTTAAAATCCTACAACTAAAGTTATGTTAAAATTTCAGTGTCTTATTTAATTATTTCTTAAAGAAATAAAGAATGATAAAATGTTATTTATATCTACATAAATTGCAGGTTTTCACTAGTTTTTGAAATAATCGGTTCAATTATTTATGCACAGTATTGGAACATTCAATTATATATTTCTTTTGTAATTTATTTTAAAAGAATATTTTTTAAAAAGAAAACCGCTTTTCACAGTTAATCCGAACGTTAAACTTTTGATTACAAACTTTCCTACGTAATTCCTGAAACGGGAAAATAAACTTTTATTTATAACACAGTGTTATCTTCTGTTTCAAATTTCAACTCACGTTCTACCAAATCCGGCCACTTAAACATTTCCCGGATTCCGGATTGGTCCCACAGGTGTCAGCCGGCCTCTTCCCTCCATCTAACAGAATATTCATGACTGATTCTGGGTGATGCAAAGTTAACGAGTTGGCCAGATCCCAAAAAAGTTAAAGTGGGATAAAATTCCAATCGGACTCTGTTTTTATGGATTTCATGAGTTTGCACATCGTGCTGTATAAAAATTTCAGAAAAGTTTTTTTTTTAGAAAAATTCAATTTTTGTCATAGGATTTGCTTAGTGCTAACGTATTTTCTCTAAGAAAGCATTAAAAAAAAACAATGAAGCATGTTTTTCGGTTCTTTTCCGAAGGTAGTTTTAACTTTTACTATAAATAATTTAGATGCGTCCAAACAAATTTCTTAAAAACTATTGCGCCGGCCACCTTGTATAGGGGTCAGAGCAGTCTGCCACGGATGGTGTGGTCCCGGGTTCGAGTCCCGTCTTGGGACTGTCCCGTCTGAATGTGCTTTCTCTCGCCTGTCCTTGTCCTTTCTTTGTGTGAATGTGTAGTTATGAAACGTTGCTTACCCTATAAACGGGAATCTATGACATGCGTATACTGTGGAAGTCGGATTTCACACCAAATTACGGTACAGTAGGAAAAGTGAAGCAGCAGTAGGAAAAGTGATTTCCAGCCTGGCTGGGATACGCCCCCCCCCCCAAATCTATTGTGCTAAAATAAAATTATATTTGTTTATTCATTCGTACAAAAGGCGTATTTAACAGTAGATTGACCAAGACTTAGACAGCTTTTTAATTTCGATTTGAAGAACAAGTATGTCATTATATAACGACAAAATTTCTTAGAATGTTATGACTTTTTAAACATCATATGAATACGTTATTAATACTTTTAGTTATCTCCCCTCTTCTTTTCCGGTTTAAATTTGTGTTAGACCAATATCGCACAAGCAGTCAAAACGACTTCTTGGGCAATCTAGTGTTATTGTAACAAATATATATATATACTAGTTGACCCGGAAAACGTTGTTTTGCCATATAAATAATTTCCTAGTAATTTCTAGTGTAGACAAAAAATAGCTTACTTATTGTAAGTATGTATGTATGTATGGTAGAATGTGTATATTGTATGTATGTAAGAATGTGGTATATGCGTGAAATAAGCATGGAGCGCTGTGAACGATGAGGGAATATAAAAATAACAAAATGCAAACATTATTTTTAAGTTATTATAATTTATTCCTTAAAATTATATATCATTAATTAAACAATTACGACAGTAACACTATTAAACAATATCAGTCTCTTAATGCTATAGCGTGAACAATATTTTTTGTTAGTCCATCTTTAGCTAACACAAACAAACTGGATGGTTTACCCACTCGAGAGCATGCCACGTATAATTAATTGTCCGTGTGAAAAACATGGTGTTCTCAAATCTAAGCCACAAACAGACATTGTTTGACCTTGGGATCTGTTGGTAGTCATTGCAAATGCCAATCTAATCGGAAACTGAATACGTTTGAATTGAATTGGCACATCTGTAGGTATAATAGGAATCCGTGGTATGAGTATATTTTCACCTCTGAACTTGCCATTTAAAATCCTGGCTTCGATCATGTTTTTCATTAATTTTTGAATGACTAATCGCGTACCGTTGCACAGCCGGGGCGGGTTCAAATTACGAAGCAAGATAATTGGAGATCCAACCTTTATTTTTTAAAAAATTGTGTCACTTTAATGGTCGTTCATACCCCCCCCCCCTCTCGCAGTGAAAAAAAACTTTACACAGCAGATTTTGCCTAATAACTCAACACTCATGGTGTTTGATACATTTTATTTGTTTGTAATGATGTTTTTTGGTCACAACCAATATGAAAATCACAAAAAATAGTTACTTTAATTTTTAACATATATTTATCTTCTTCCGAATTTTTGACTTTTAATTTTACCTTGAATTTGACGTAAATGCAAGGCATAAAATACAGAATTTTATAAGGGTACGAAAATTAACATAATATAATTGATAGTGTATATAATTTTTGAAAAAATAGTATAAGTGCCGCAAATCAAAAACCATTTATTGCCACAATCGATTCAAAGCCCCCAAAAATGGCGCAAACGTCCATAAGAAAATTCTACAGCATCGAAGGACCCCATTGCCAATTTTAACAAATATCCGACCAAAACTGTCATTTTGTACTATAAAAAAATATGGGGTAGATCCCCATGAGGGGATGTACCTGCATAAGGACATTACAATCATTAAAATCATTCAAAAAAAAAAAAAAACATGCAGCTGTTCGAAAAAATCCTTGCGGACCTGGATTCGATCTCATTCCATCAGGAACTTCAACCTGACGCGCATAACTACTTGACCATCGGGTCGCTCATTGAAGTAAGGATTTACGATAACACATATTGTTTTAAATGACATGAAATGTTAGTTTTTCGATCATAACTTTTTTTCTAGTGAACAAATATCGTCATATGAGTACATGGTACCTAAGTTATACCATCTCCTATCGATTAAAAAAAATCGTCCAAATCGGTTCAGTAGATCAGATGTTATGTGCGAACAAAAAAAAAAAAATTAGGGGTGGACTACCCCGAACATTTAGGGGGATGAAAAATAGATGTTGGCCGATTCTCATAGATACTGGATAAGCACAAAAAAATTCATCAAAATCGGTCAAGCCGTTTCGGAGGAGTATGGCAACGAAAACTGACACGAGAATTTTATATATTAGATTTGAAATCTTCATAACGTTAAATTGGCTACTATGATTGAGGTTTCTTCAAAATTAAAATTTGTCGCTCTACGTCTTGACCTTCATCAGTACCGTCAAGGTCATCCATGATGTCAGAAAGCGACCCCTGAATTTCGTCAGCTTGATAACTAGGTAATTATAAGCGTTTATTATAATTTCTCTTTCTTGAGTCGGATCAAAGAGTAAGGAAATTCAAAAGAGATGACACGTCTGTGGTAAAAAAAGGATATTCATATGAGGTCACAGTAAGGGAGTACAGGGTGTTTTATATTGAATGGGACAGAAAGAATAGCTCCATCTGACAGCCCTATTAGATTAATTCATCCAAAACAAATTTATTCTGCAACTATAATTACATAAGTTTTATTTGGAAACAGTTAAAAATCATCGAATGACGAACATGGCGCTAGAGGCGCTGTTGGAACCAAATGTCGTCCATGCAGGAGAAAGCGTGCTGAGTTTTCGTACAACAATTAATGGGGACGTTTACCAAGAGATGGGGACGCGCGCGCGCGGTCGCGACGTTACCTCTCTGAGTAGTTGCTCTCCCAGCGAGGAAGTTGTTCCTGATTTACTTAAGCAGCAAGATGGTGCTCCCCCACATTGGAATAATAACGTACGTGAGTTCCTGAATGAACGTCTACCCCATCGCTGAATTGGCCGTTCTGGGCAAAATGATTTAACATTGCTTTATTGGCGGGCGATATCCTCAGATCTAACGCCTTCTGATTTTTTTTGGGGGGGGGGTTTTGTTATCGACTAGGTGTTTGTGCCTCCACTTCCTCAGAACTAGAGGAACTGAAGCTACGGATAACTGCAGTGTTGAACTCCATCGCAAGGGATATGCAGTCCCAAAGGTGGCTGGAGCTTGATTACTGTGTAAACATTTGTCGTGTCACCGGAGGGGTACATATAGAGCACCTGTAGAAACTTGAATAAATGTAGTTTTCAGATGAATTTGAATTTTCTCAATGTATCAACTACAACGTTCACAATTGTGTTCTCTTCCCAGGTAGCACAAAAAACGTTTAAACGTTTTATAAACGTTTTTAATCGGTTGTTACAACGTTAATAACCATTTTACAGCCTTTAAAAAACGAAGTGTGCTACTTGGTTTTTTGTCCCATTCAATATGAAAGTTCCTGTATGTCTGGCAGAAAATGGGCAAGATTATGCTAATGTCGGTCGTTTCGCAAAATTTCCTATAAATGAAGGAGCTCGTGGATTATTTTGCATTTTAAATCACGTTTCCATGCAATTTTACGAACTTGTAACAATATCTGAGATTAAATTAACTACCGATTGAGATTCAATAATGCAATGTTTTAATTAATGTATCTAAAGAACCTTTAATTTCTTAGTATAATGCCAATGCATCGTCTCTTTGTTTCTTCCTTACCATAAGGGTAGCACAATCTTTAAATAGTGGTCGCAAATAAAAATGAATAATAGTGTTACATGTTAACAAATTAAGTTCAAGGCTGAACTGAAACAAACATAGATGTGAGGATTTCGAGTACTTGACGTTTTTCAAATGACACAGGTTATCGCGTTCTTCTGTGATTCAAGTCATCAGTTAAAAAAAAAAAAATCACTATATATTTTTCCCAGTTTGAGATACTGTAAAATAGTTTGTTTCTTAAACTGACATGTCGCTGTTTCAAAAGAACAATGACGTAACTGTAAATTTTTGAGTAATTAAGTTTTAATGCTTAATAGCATCACTAACAATGTGATTGTATTTCGACTTTTGGCAACGCCTCCTAAATACTAAATGCCTACTGCTTTCTGGTTTTTACCACAGAGCAAAATTTCTCCCTTGGTTCACAACACATAGCCATTTATCAGAGTTCTTCGAGACAAGAGACAATAACGATTGGTTGAATTCTGAATTTAAATTAAAAAAATTACCAGTAAAAAAAATAATTCGAATATTATTTATATTTATCACCAAAAGAACGGCATCATCGGATTGCCGCAAGGTGGCTCTCAAAGTGGAACCAATGTCTTTCGTAGCGAAGGAATTGTGGTCAGGCATTTATTAGGAGGCGTTGCTTTTGGCAGCTAGAGTGCAGAAGGGTGAGAATATTTGTTTATTTCCACGTCTGTTAACGTAAAAGTGAAGAATATGGGCTATACATACAATTCTGTTACTTAATTTGTTGTCAGTTAGTACAGTCGAACCTCGGTAATTCGATCACGTTTAATATGAATTATTGCTAAAATGATCTACATCTCCTATTCCCGCCTTATCGTTTGTATATATATATATATATATATATATACAAATATGTATATACATATACATATATATATATATAGATATATATATATATATATATATATATATATATATATATATATATATATATATATATATATATATACAAATATGTATATACATATATATTGTGTGTGGGGGGGGGGGTTAGACAGACTGCGGTTAATACGAACTGATTATAGGTCCCTTTGTGTATGTTTTAACGATGTTCGACTGTATTTCAAATATATATATATATATATGTTTGGTCGCCCGTAAAAATTTTGTTTCAGCAGTGGCTTCGTTATTATTTTGCAAAAACGATGTGAAAACAGTTGAAAAATACCCATTTGTGAATGAACGGTAAAACTTATGTGAACTCGATCAGGATCGAAAGTGAGGCAAAGCAACACAGTTACAAAATGTTTTTAAAATATGTTACAAGTTTTATAATTATACACTATCTGCATAATGCGAAATGGTCCTAAGCGTTTATGCGTGTGAGAATCTAATTGATAATCTAAACTAGAATCTCGTATTTCACGTAATCATCCATGATTTTCGAATAGCACGAACGTCCTATTCATCCCTATCTCATTACAAATAGATTGCAAAGATATATATATTCATAATGAGATAGCACTGGATTATATTCGCCAGATTAGATTTACCGGATTCAGAACTGTGACATTTAATATCCTTACATTGTGCCGTAGTATTAATTAACAAGGCAACACATGAAATACTGAAAAGGAAAAGTGTCGTAAAACATATTAAAAAGGCAATTAGTACGGATTTAAGTGTATTTACTACTGTTTTCCGTTCTCAAGCTCTTGAAAAATAGTTCCAGTTTCACCCAAATAGGATGTATGAGTAGTGGAGTCTCAATAACTCGAAACCTTATAACTAGAATGTTCCTTTTTCTTGTTTTTATTGAGTCTCAAACTCTTGAGATGACTGTGGGAACTTCTTTTAACTCGAAGCTTTTAGCAGGTCAATTGGGACTTCGAGTTATATGGACTGGATTGTATATTTGTGAAAAATTTAACTCGTACCTTGGTGCAGAAGTATTGCATAAAATATCAGCATTAAAGTTATACCACACACACACATACAAATAGAAAAACAAACAACAACCTGCATTTTTTTTACTATGATTATTTTTAACTCCAAACTCACACCCGTAAATACGAAGGGTGAAAGCTGCATACGATTTTCAAGTATGAACAGAAATGCTTTATTGCTTAATAACCTTTGACGACCCCATGATTATGCATTTGAAAAATAAATAATACACGGAATAATTATGTTGATAGATGGAAATCGAGGAACATTGTTGAAATGACAGGGAGTTTTATTGTAACTACGATAAAATAAACTATGTTGAGACACTGGTATTGGATGTTATCTTTTAGTATCCCTATTGATGTCATCGATAGTAATAGACTTCATTTCTGATATCAACAGGGCCAATAATAACACGGAGTGCTATATGGGGACCAGGGAGGTCAAACATAATGAAAGTGGCGGCTGTCCATTATAAGCAACGAATGTGATCATCCCCAAACGAAGTGCGGAAGATATTTTGCACACGTTGAGCAGAATGGAGTTTAGTAAGTGCAACACCGGTTAAACATATCTCGTAAATAGTTCAAAACTTTTCAAGGTATTATTTCAAACAAAGCATAAAAATATTGATAATAGCTAATTTTCATCATTACTCAACTTTGATCCAACGTCGCTATCAGCAATTTCGGCTTCAACTGTTATCAACTTCCTAATAGTGTTGCAGTAGTGAGTTGGGATGAAGTCAACCATCTTCTCAAAGTGTAAAGCAGTGAGTAACCGCCCCTAAGCAAGGGCTAAGGCAGAAACATGCAATACACCGCCAACTCGGCTATTTCGATCCATGGACTGCAGTTTCGAGCTTATTATGCTCTCATCAGCATGGAATACGAAAGTAGTCGAGTTGGAGGCGAAAATCCTCTTATGAAGCAAATAGAGCCCAAAAAAAAAAAAAAAACAAACAAAAAAAAAACGGAAGCTAATGTGAAATTATAATACTTCTAATGTGAAATTAGAATCTTCTCAATGTCTGTTATTTTCGCTTTTTTTCTCTTACAGACGAAAGATCCTCCCATCCTTCCTCCTGCAGGATAGGCTGGAGCTCTGTGGGCATTTGAATAGTCTTTGTCTTAGACACTAAAATGGTGGAAAGGAGTACCTGACTATTTATGGTTGAATATCCTTCAACATATGTTTTGTTTTTAACCGACTTCGAAAAAGGAGGAGGTTCTCAATTCAAAGCGTATACTTTTTTTTTTTTGTTTGTTCGCACATAACATCTGATCTACTGAACCGATTTGGACGATTTTTTTTAATCGATAGAAGATGGTGTAACTTAGGTACCATGTACTCATATGACGATATTTGTTCACTAGAAAAAAAGTTATGATCGAGAAACTAACATTTCATGTCATTTAAAACAATATGTGGTATCGTAAATCCCTTCTTCAATGAGCGACCCGATGGTCAAGTGGCTATGCGCGTCAGGTTGAAGTTCCTGATGGAATGAGATCGAGTCCAGGTCTGCAAAGATTTTTTCAAACAGCTGCATGTTTTTTTTTTTTTTTTGAATGCTTTTAATGATTGTAATGTCCTTATGCAGGTACATCCCCCCATAGGGATCTACCCCATATTTTTTTATAGTACAAAATGACAGTTTTGATCGGATCTTTGTTAAAATGGGCAATGGGGTCCTTCGATACTGTAGAATTTTCTTATGGACGTTTGCGCCATTTTTGTGGGCTCTGAATCGATTGTGGCAATAAATGGTTTTTGATTTGCGGCACTTATATTATTTTTTCAAAAATTATATACACAATTATTTATGTTAATTTTTGTACCTTTATAAAATTCTGTATTTTATACCTTGCATTTACGTCAAATTCAAGGTAAAATTAAAAGTCAAAAATTCTGAAGATGATAAATATATGTTAAAAATTAAAGTAACTATTTTTTGTGATTTTCATATTGGTTGTGACCAAAAAACATCATTACAAACAAATAAAATGTATCAAACACCATGAGTGTTGAGTTATTGGGAAAAATCTGCAGTGTAATGTTTTTTTGCACTGCGAGGAGGGGGGGGGGTATGAATGATCATTAAAGTGACACACATTTTTAAAAAATAAGATTTTGAGTTCTGGTGTTTGAAAAAAGCTAACGAGTCCACTTTAGTTGAAAATTATTTTCCATGAAAAGCAAAAACTTGCACCAATTTTCCAAGTCTTACTCTAACTCCTTCTCCCACAATTCAAATTACTTACTTTTACTTTCAATTTTTAAGAGACTTCAAAAAAGGAGGAGGTTCTCAATTCAAAGCGTATGTTTTTTTGTTTGTTTGTTCGCACATAACATCTGATCTACTGAACCGATTTGGATGATTTTTTTTTTTTAAATCGATAGGAGATGGTTAACTTAGGTACCATGTATTCATATGACGATATTTGTTCACTAGAAAAAAAGATATGATAGAAAAACTAAAAATTCATGTTATTTAAAAACAATATGTGCTGTCGTAAATCCTTACTTCAATGAGCGACCCGATGGTCAAGTGGTTAAAAGTGTCGGGTTGAAGTTCCTGATGGAATGAGATCGAGTCCAGGTCTGCAAGTTTTTTGAACAGCTGCATGGTTTTTTAACTATATTTTGATTATTTTAAGTGCACTTACACTAAAAAGAATGAAATAAAATATTTTTGGAAAAAAAAATAGAACCGACTTCAGTTGGAAATTGCTCTAAAAAGTAAAAAATAATTTTTTTCTTTGAACACCATCGAAACTACTTTTAAACATAAGTTTTGAAGTCGGCGCAAAAACAATGTATAGAATCATAGGCAACTACAATTCAACTATAAATATAAATTTTAATGGATTTATTTCATTGATTACCACACATTTGTGTAATGGTACAAATATTCTTCTTTTGATTTTCAATGGTTTCTTTGAAAAAATGTTGGCAAAATATGGTTAAATATCATTTTACCTATCGTTTTTACGCCGACTTCAAAACTTATGTTTAAAAGTAGTTTCGATGGTGTTCAAAGAAAAAAATTATTTTTTTACTTTTTAGAGCAATTTCCAACTGAAGTCGGTTCTATTTTTTTTCCAAAAATATTTTATGTTTTCTACAAACAAATTAAATAATGTACTTATTTGATAGATCTTCTCTCCTTTTAAATCTTTTGGTATCTTGGAAAAAGCAAGACTTTTTGTAGTAGCCTTTAATCCATACTTTGAAGTCTGAAATGTTTAAGGAAGAGATTTCCCAAAATAAACGTACCAAGACTTGTTGTGCTTAATTTAAATAGTCTGAAACTTCATTCAGTCTATAGGCAATTACGCGTTCTCAGACAGTTCGGTATGCGATTAAAGTCTCTACCACAAAGGAGAAAACTAGATCCTCACTTATAGAAGTCTCAAGTAACTGTCGAATTTCCCTGAATAAATAGGATAAAGGCAAAATATAGACAAAAACTGAACGAATACTGGTGCACTAAAACACGATAAGGCATTAGTCGAAAAAAATACTGAACAAGGTTATTTTAAAAAGTACAGGTGCATATCATGAAACAACCAGAGCATTTATGATTAGCTGGCTTATGAGAGTTTAATACCGAAACCCAAAAGAAAAAAGAAAAAAAGGAAAGACGCAGATTCCTCGATAAACATGAAGAAGCCAACTCTAGGTGCACTTGTTCTAGTAGTTTTACCTGACTTGTGGTCTATGAACGAAAACAAAGAATTGGCTTACTCCCTTTTAACAGAAACTATGATGTTTTCCAGTTTGTTGTGTAGTTATCGATACTGTGAAAACACCCTTTTGGCTCAAAACCAATGCATTTATATCTAAACTATATTAAACTCATTTTAACAAAAATTGACTTACTCCCTTATAACGAAATTTAAAAATTGATTTCAAAATAATTGAAATTTTCTTAAAAGCAAAGTACTCCTGGGCAACTCTGCAGAGGCTAATGCTGAAATTCGATATTCAAAATTTGCGTAATATTTTGAAATTAATGATTGCCGTTTTGTAAATTATTAACTTGTTCTTGTTACTGAAACATTCTTTATGTATAACTTTTACAATTTTTCTTCAAAAATTGAATTTTATCCGTGTCAAAAAACACAAAAAATGCTTTGGTAAATTCTGAGAAAGTTGGATTACTTTCTTAATTGAATTATATAAACCTTTATCGTAACCGCCAGCTTCAAGGATCAAGTATTTGGCAAAAGTCTAATGGCTACGAAGGAAGGGCTTAATCTACTTATCCATAATACATTTTCAATAAAGTTCGTCGTAATATGAGCTTAATAAGTTCATTTCATGCAGCGTACTTTGCTTTAATGAAAGGGAATTATAATTAGGGAAATCCTATATTTAGAACTCCCAAATTCTAAATCTCGTTACCGACCTGCCTTGATTGAATCATAACAGAACACTCTTCGAGATTATCCCAGAAAATGTGACGTAATGAATAAAACCGTGTTTTCAGAGTTGCCTGTTCATTTGTTGGTAATGTAATGTAGTATTGCACTTTGATAGTGCTTATTACGTTAGTAAGTAAATGTAATTGCAGTCTTTTCTTAACTATTAATATTTGCTGGTAATATACTTCACACAAAATTGAATTTATTATGAATTGTAGTTTAACTTTTAGCCAGAACTAAGCACGATTTTTTAAGTTTCATTTCATTTATGATTATACTTCAAGTTTCTGTATTAAGAGTTTTAATTTTATGAGCGATCGACAAAGGGATAAAAGCAGTATTTGCAGTGAGTAAACTTAACAAAAAATTTAAATTTACACAAACTCTTGTTAAAGTGCTACAATCTAATAACCACGATTTTTTTGGTAAGTATGTAAGAAAGTTTGCTTTATGCATAGTATGCTAAAGTGAAATTTTGTTTTCCTGGAATTTCAACATAGTAAAATTTGTCAAAATTCATCATTTAGTAGTTTAAATTATTTTGCAGACTATACAACTTTGTATTTCAAGAACTACAATGAAAAACCTTGCGATAGCGCTAATTAAGTATATTTATGTTTTGAATTCACTGAAAGCATATTTCAGTTAAAACTAAGGGGGGAAAAGCAGATGACTTTTGTTAAACAGTTATAGGAACGAATTTTTGCTATTGTTTAATATTATTATTTTATTTATTTATTTTTTTCTAATTATTTTATTTTTTCGTTATATTTTGCCTTTTATTGAACAACGTTTTGTGGAGAAAAAATTTAAACGTTTTTCAACTTTTAAGTTTGAAATATGACGTTTACTAATATCATGGCATTTATAAAAATGCCATTAAATTGATGAAATTTCTCATCAATATTACGGTTGTAGTGAAACATTTGCAAGCTGTAACAAATCTCTTGGTGCAATGGAACTTTATTAGAAACTGCAGTTTTATTATTCACGTTTGGGCTATAGCTGATTTTTGAACACAAATTCCAACAGGCGAGCATATCTGGCAGATGCACTTACAGATGAATTCGGTTCACACCGAACTTTGTTTATATAAATGAAATATTTTCATTATCCTTGTGCCTCAGATCCAGACTAACGTAAGTTCAAAAATATTGATCTTAATGTAATTACAGAATTTTATGGAAAAATCTTATTCCTCATTGAGTAATAACAATGTTATTCAATAAGAAATCCTCAATAATTAACCATCAGTGTTATAAGAGCAAAAGTCCCAACCTTCATTTGCGCCTGAGGAGTGTTTTACGCTCTCCTGTGAAGTAGTGATGATGACTTATAGTATTCTGGCGGAAGCTGCAGAAGATTTCCGACTCATTGCTACATAATTTTCTTAGTTAAGCTATTAAGATTTACTTTTCAAAGTATTTCTTCTACGAAACATACGTGGCACTTCATGTTCGTATAAACAATGTCCCTATTGTAAGGATGAAAACGATTAGGGTTGGTTAGGGTAAGTGGGCCCCATTTTTAGAACAACTCGTTTTTAAAGCTTTATACAAAAGTTTTAAAGCAACACAGCTTAAATTTGATGACTGATTTTATCTTGGACATTATTAATAAACGCAAGTTCAGCATTATTTCCTAAAAAAAAATGCGTTAAATATTTTTAACCATCGTATTTTTTAAGAATTGGCATGGGGGACCCACTTACAACCTAGGAAATGCTAAGTGGGCCACCCTTTATTTATATATATATTTAAAGTGAGCAGCACATTTTGGAAAAGGGTTTGTGGGTTCTACCTGACAAACTATGCAAAATTCTAGTAGGGAATATTTTTCTGTAAATGTATCCATTAATGAGACATCTACTTACATTTAAATGTGTATGACAGAAAATTATAAAGCGAAATACAAAACAATTATATCTGTGAAATTCATTAAAAAGCCGTTAGGCATATTTTTTGCTTTTAAGTATAAGTTAATGTTGAGTAAACATAATGAAGTAGATTAAGATCAATTTTAGTAAAATAGAAAAAAAATATATGTTGGAAAAAAAATGAAAACACTTAACGGCAGCGTATCTTTGAAGTTTTCTGAGGGAGAAACATTATCATTTCATCCTCAGTTATAATTCTAACATCACCTACATCAAACCAATAAAAATATCGATTCTTTTTATCAAATTTCGAAGTATTGTTTCCATTTGTGTCATGGTTTAAAATTAGACCTTCATAATACTTTATGGTTTTCTTCGATGCAAGTTTTACAAATACATAATTACCAGCTTTTGCAGTTTTTGTAGCTGAACCATCAATTTCTTCTAAGTCTCAATAATTATCTTTTATTTCATCGTAGAAATTGCTTCATCAAAACTTTTTCATTTTGAAATCATCATTATTATGAGGGGGCCCACTTACACCGTGGTGAGGGGACCCACTTACCCTAATAGAGAAAATCCACGTGGTAACTAGGACCACTCCCCTTAAACACTTATTAGTCATACTTTGCAAAAAAAATTCTTATTGCAATGTGTGCTTTAGGTTAAACTCTACAAGAAAACTTGATGAACATAGAAAAAATAATAAAAACTAACGTTGAAACACTTCTTTGAAAAATATTGTTTGAACTCTCAAAAAAAATTTTTTTGGGAAATTTTTTTGACATAAATTATATGATCAAAAAAAAAAAAATCCATGAAACCCAAATGTATGCAAAAGCAATCACTGTGATAAAATTTAACATGATCAGTACAAAAAAGTACAAAAATCATACGCGCATTTCCGTTTTAAGGGGGGTGGTCCACTTATCCCAGTGGCTCGCTTACCCGAACCAACCCTAGTTGCTAAATGTAACCCCGCCTGATTTGAAATTCCAGAATTGATCATCGAGCTCTTTGACTTTTAGTAACCTTTTCGATACTTAGCATTTTTGTGACCGCTGTTTGATTGCAAATTTATTTTCAGTTTGAGAAAAGTTTCGAATCGGCATTGTTTTGCTTGTTTCTGAAATATTTTTGAAATTATAGTTCTATAGATTAATAATAAACTTGGATGCAAAAAAGTTAATTTCAAATTCGTACCCTAAAGTAACAGTTTGATTCATATTATAATGTTTAAATAGAAATCATCCTAGGGTTTTTCACTAAATGAAAAACCTTTTTACCTCCTGCTTTAACAATTTAAATACAAAACATACTCAATTTTGGACAGAAAAAAAAGCTCTTTCGAAAGGCATCAAACGTTAAAAGGTGCAGGAATTTGTTCACTCTTTTATTAGGCAGTTTATGTGAAATATTTCTCTAAAATATTAATTGCGAAAAAGCTAACTCGAAATTTTTAGAAAATATAATCGTAGGCGCAAACCCCAGAATGGAAGTAACTTATGCGTACCAAATTTCAATGCGAAAATTTTCGTTTTTCAAATAGATCGAACAAGTTTGTTGTACTTTAACCTTTAATGACGCTTTCCTTTGCAAAATATACTAAATAGTGACTTTTTTATTTCTAAAGAGGAAAAAAAAACAAAAACATTTTCATGTCTCTTCTTCCATATTTAATTCATTTGAGTGTTCCCAACTTCCGGAAAGTAATAAATATTATTAAATTATCATCATTTTGTTACGCAATATGAAGTAAAAAATATAAATTGAAAGCAAAACCCTTATGTGACTGGAACTCATTAATGGACTTACGTATAGCTTATCTCGAAGCTTACCACTTATTCCGTGTGTCACACATAATCCTCGCTAATTAATTCTGGTCATTTAATTAAAACCATTCAACATAGAGCTATGAAATGTAATTTTCAGAATTAGAAATGACAACGCAAATGCATTAAATTAATTATCGAAACTACGAATGTGACATCTGTAATTACTATGCACTAAAAGATTTGATATGTGCTAAACAGCGACGCGAAAATGTGTCTGTTTCTCCGAGTTTGGCGAAATTTTGCGACTAAGAAATTAAAATGATGTTGTTGCGAGGGATTATGACCGCAACTGGAATTGCACTTCTGCCAAATGTAATTATTACTCTGGGATGAAAGCGATACCGATGAATTGAGGGTCATTCCACGAAAGCTAATGTTGCGTTTGGATATAATTTCAAATGAAATAATTTCAGAAATAAAAATAGTGGCAGTTTACTGGTCTAAACAAAAGCTACCATTTTACTAAGGGTTATTGAAAAACATAAGCTTTTAATGCAAATTGAAACAATAAATGTTTTAGTAAACACACTTATAGTTTATTTAAATTATTTACTGCATCTACGCTTGCCAGACGTCCCAGACAGTTCCGGTTTTCAGGCAAGTCCCGTTGTCCCTGCCGGTTTACTTCATGCCCAGGTAAAAGATAAATCTAGTTATAGGGGACCAAAAAGTCGAAAAATAACTAACCGCACAGGATTATTTAGGATAACTACTTTAGCATTTGTAATCTAGATGTGTAAAATTAATAACGGATTAGTTTACAAAGATTTTACAACAAGGTAAAATCCAAAAAAGACTTTATAAAAAAGTTTTAGACAATAAAAAATACAAGTTAATAAATGTTCAAATTTATACTCTTCATTCAAGGTCTTTCTTCTTACTTAGGTAAGTTATATACGTAATTACTCGTAATATCCTATACTATAATACGAGAGATGTTTGCCAAGTCGAAAATCGCCCCAGAATTAATAAACTCCGGTAAACTTGGGGGTCTGGGGTTTTTGGCCACGAGGAAGCGATTGGCGCCGGTTTTGAAGTGCTACGGTCGAAAAGTTCGGAGTTACAGATAGGATTCATTAAAAGTTTGAGAAGATTTCTTAATCCGCCATTTTCTTTATGATTACTCTTATTGTTATACTGTTTCATAGCAACAACGTTTTAACAATGGATTTCATATTTAATCACATCAGCGTAAATTTATATTTTTATGGTATTTGGCAAATAATTTTTGGCAACACGTTAGAATTGTTATTGTTTTTGAAATTTAAAAGAGATCGATCAAAATGAAGTTAGAATTAGGTGTGGGCCGCGGTAGAGCCGCTATATAGACATGGCGACGTATCAAGCTTAAGTTTCACCACTTTGGATCCAATTCATTAACTTTCACTTTCATTTTTCATTGTTCAGGAATTAGGGTTACCAGAGCAAAGTTTCGGGACTTTGCCAAGCTTTGTTAAACCAAGGTTACACTTGATAGCGTTTTATACAGGCTGCTTCATTTGATCAAAATCCTTGGGATAAAAACGGAGGTCCTTTTCCAGCGACATCTATCGAATTTTATGGTAACTAACATTTCTACAAATCAAATAATAAAAGACAAAATTAAAAGTTAATTTGTTGGCGACCATTTTACAATTTGGCATTCAATTCTATTTTAGTATATTTTAACGTTATTTAATAGCTCGTTCGATTTGTTGGTTTATTCTGCATTTTAACGGCTTATTTTAATTAGTTAGCGAATTATTTTTCATTTTAATTGATTCTAATTATTAATTAACTATGAAACGACACTGGCACTGCAGAGAGATAAATGGCGATTTTGGAACGATAGTTCCATCAAAACTTTTGATGAGTTTAGATAGTCAAACTAATTTATTTGGCGATTTTTTTACATTTTAATGGAAGTTATCCGTAAAGCTTTTGAGAATATTTCAATAACCGAGATCTTTGGTGGTATGTACGTTTCAGTTATAGGTACGTTTTTTAACTTGGCGATGTATTTTCTTACCACCTAAGCGAAGATTAAAATTTTAAGCTTGCATCGTCTTCATGGTTGCTTCTTTTCTCTTATTTTGCATTTTAATTTAAATTTCAATGATAATAATGGCTCGATATATTTATTAAACTTATTATGCTACATGCTAATGGAGCTTTTGAAGTTGATTTGGCGAGTTTTTTAATAAGAATTCTCACATTATTTCGCAGCTTTTTTTCAGTTGGCCCATTATTTTACTTTCAAGTATTAAACGTATGTGTGAAATTAGAAACAAAAAAGGGAAGATTTCGGTGATTGGAAGTCTGGTTATCTTTCACTATTGGCGTTAAATCTTTGTGTCCAATTTATGAGCGAGGGAAATACTTCCTTCGCAAACATAAACTAAAGAGCAACAAAATAAAGTAATTATCGCCAAAAATTTGGCAACCACAGCAGATTCCCAATTATCGAAATATTATCAATGTGTGAAATTTAACATAAAAAGAACATTACCTTTTAATGTTGTGTAAATGAAAACAAAATTTTACAGTTGGTCGTCGTAATATTGTAGTTTTGTTTATTTTTTTTTCGTACTTGTATTGCTCTTTAGTACCAAACGATTATATATGCTCATTTCGTTTTTACTAAAGAAATTAATATGTTTTGTTGTCAATCGTCTTTCCGTTGAACACCATCGCTTCATTACTGTACATTTCATTCTGGGGCATCAAAATGAAATGTCTCTACGAATAGATTCGCCATTTATCGCTCTGATGGGTCAACGCTATCAAAATGAACATCTGAGCTTTTGCGTAGCAATTAAGATCGTGTGAGCAACAATAATGAAACAAAATAGTAAATAGAACAATATTATTTCATTGCTACATTTTTATTTATCGGCTGCGAAGAAAAGCGTATATTTTATTAATGCAGAGATGTCAAAATTGAACGCCATTGCTATATGTTGCTAATTCGAAGAAAGTAAACAATGAATGAATGTCGTATGACTGAATCATGAGTTGCGACCAACTTTACCTGAAAAGGGAATTTATTTCCCCTAAAAAGCAGTACTAAGAGGGCCTTCGGCATCAATTCACTCTGTACTCCACTTCAGTTAACTATATCAATGTTTTTTAACCCTAAAAGATAGGATAAACATCACTTTTTACAGCAGAAACAACATGCCAATAAATGTAAACAAACATTTGGGAGGTCCTTGTTCAGCGCTCTCTAGCGGGCAAATCTTTACCATTGATGTTTTGAGTAATGAAGAAGCCTGTATAAAACGCTATCTAGTGTAGCCTTGGTTAAACTTACGTGAAAAGTAACCAAAAAGCGATAACTCGCCAGAAAAGACAATCCTCACACATGCGCTGGATCGAAAGTGGTCAAACCTAATATTGATGCGTCGGCTCGTCTATATAGGGGCCTTAGGCCGCGGTAGTTCAATCGGTAAGTTGTCGGACTCGTAACCGGAGGGTCCCGTGTCGATCATATAGAGGGAGCCCAGCCGATCAAAGATCTACCGTCTTCATTAATGGTGCCTGGGGGACGTTAAAAATGTTCGTGGTCACAAAATCCTCCAAGTGAAACGAAACCTCTGGGGTGTCCTGGGCCAAGGGTTTACTCTGTCCTCTCGCCTTTTTCAAAAATGAACAGAGCACTCTTCAGGGCCCAATCCCGGTTAAAAATCGAGTTGTGGTACGTACGTGGGGGGGGGGGGGGACCTGGAGTGTAAAGTTAAGTGAAAGTCAAAACCAACTGGAACCAAATGCGTACTGGAGAACAGGGACTCTGCATTCCTTCTCATCAATCCCTCCCGCGCCTTCGGCGCCAAATGAAATGAAATTAGTTGTGATTTTACGGTGAGCATGGATTAAATAGTGTTGTGGTTTTTAAAATAAATTACGGCTGATTTGAATGCGTAATTGTAACCAAAGGCTCAAAATTGCTTTTCAAGTTTATCTAAATAAGAACTTCGCACTTTAAAAAAAAAACACGAGTTTACAAACCTTTTTTTTTTAAACCGAGCGGGCTCGGTTCCCTGGTACACGTTAGGGGTAATACGAGGAATGATTGCCAAGTCGAAAATCGCCCCAGAATTAATTAACTCCGGTAAACTTGGGGTTCTGGGGTTTCTGGCCACAAAGAATCACGAGGTTTGGTTTTTCTAAATAAATTTGTCAAAAATATTGAACTTCAACACACTTTAATCTTTACACTGCTCACTTTATACCATTTCTTTAATTGCATAATTTTTAATTATGAATTACATTTTATTTCCTATGACTTTTCAAACTTTATCTTTGTATAGAATAGTTCCCTTTCCAAACTCTAACTTTGTTTAGAAGAGTTTACAATGGTGCACTTTAACCGGTTATCTTTTCCCCAATGGTTTCACAAATTTTCTTATAGCATGTATTGTTTTGATAAATCACAATCGAAAATTTAAATCTTCGAGTTAGCTTCGATACCTGTTTTCTTCGAGCGGAGCTCGGTCACCCGCTGGTGTGCAAAATAAAATGTTTATTACTTCTGGTATAGGCTCGTAATTAGTAACCATTTATTTAGTGCATTAAGAATGAACTACCCCTTAACATTCGAGCGCTGGGTCTTTTCGACCCAGGCGAAAGGAAAAACATTCGCAGCTCTACTTCTATTTGAAATAAATGGACCAGGTCCACTGTAGCTGCATTCAAAGCCGACCCCTCGACCTTGGATGTACTTTTGAGATTCTTGATTAATATTTGTAAAAATCATGATTTACTACTAAATTATTCATTAAATATTGTTTGAAAGCTCTTAAAATGTAATTTGGGTCATTCTGACGCAGTGCGCTGTTGTGTATCGACATGTCACGCGCTTTCTGGAAGGTTAAATCACTCTTATAAACAGCCAAAAGTGTGTAGTCTCGAATTCCCGCGAAATGGGGGGGGGAGGGGGGGCATTCCGATGTCCCAGTTGAACATTTCAGAAATCTGGTAAGTCTAGTTATATCCTACAAAATGGTGAAACAGATGAGTCTATGATGCCTGTAAAGTTATAAACCGCGTAGCTCAGCCCGAAGCGCAATTTTTTGCGAAATATTTTTTCAACATATAGACAGTCGTTTTCAAACTATTCTCGTTTAAAAAAATCCAAAATGATAAGATGGAAATAAAACAGTTTGAATTAATTCACAATATCCCATTTTCCACACGAAGCACAAGGTGTAATAAAAGTCTTGTTTGCAGTAATTGGAAGACTTCGAAAGAGATGAGTCTGCGATGCCTGTTAAGTTGTTCACCGGAGCCAAATTTTAATCCGTGCTACTCAGATTTAAGCCGTGATTCACTGCAAAGTATTTTTTCAAGTTATAGATAGACGTTTTCACAAACTATCTACGTTTAAAAAATTACAAAATGATGAGACAGAAAGAAAATATTTTGAATAAATCCACCGTATCCTATTTTCTACACGAAACACATCGTGCAATAAAGGTTCTGTTCTCGGCAATTGTAAGATTTTAAACAGAAGAGTCTATAATACTTGTCAAGTTGTTCACCGGCGCTAAACTTTAATCCGTGCAACTAAACCAGGAGCCGAGATTTATTACGAAATATTTTTTTTTCAACGAAAGACAGACTCTTTCAAATTATCATCGCTTTAAAAATCACAAATTGCTAAGAAACACAAAAAAATGAAGCTGATTTTGAATAAACTTATCTTACCCTATTTTCTATACAAATCGCAAGGTGTAATAAAAGTTCTGTTTGCTGTAATTAGAAGACTTTAAACAGTTAAGTCTATGATGCCTATCAAATTGTTCACCGGAGCCAGACTTTAATCCGTGTAACTCAGCCCGGAGCCAAAAATTTTTACGACATATTTTTCAACCAAAGACAGACTATTTCAAACTATTTTCATTAAAAAAAAAATACAAAATAAGAAACAAAGAAAATAAAATTAATTGTGAATTAATTCCATCATCCCTTAACCTATATTCTACACGAAATGCAATGTGCAATAAAAGTCTTGTTCACGGTAATTGGAAGAATTTGAACAGATGTCTCTGATGCCTGTCAAGTTGTTCACAGGAGCAAAATTTTAGTCCATGCTACCCAGCCAGAAGACGAGATTTTTCACGAAATATTTGTCAACGAAAGACACTCTTTCAAACTATCTTAGTTTAAAAAACTATAAAATGATAAGAAACACAGAAAATGAAATGAGTTGTGAATAAATTCAACCTTATCCCTTATCTTATATTCTACACGAAACGCAATGTGTAATAAAAGTCTTTTTCGCGGTAATTGGAAGACTTTGAACAGATGAGTCTATGATGCCTGTCAAGTTGTCCACCGGAACCAAACATTAATCTGCGTAACTCATCCCATAGCCAAGATTTATTACGAAATATTTTTTCAACTCATAAACAGACTTTTACAAACTTAACTTCATTAAAAAAAAATAGAAATTTACAAAAGCAAAAATAAATAAACAAATAAATAAAAGGTTGACTAAATTCATCTTAGCATATTTTCTACTCGAAGCGCATAGTGTAACAAAAGTCCTGTTCGCCACAATTGGAAGACTTTGAACAGATGAGTCTATGATGCCTGTCAAGTTATTCACCGGAGCCAAACTTTAATCCGTGTAACTCATCCATAGCCAAGATTTACTACGAAATATCTTTTCAACTCATAAACATACTTTTCAAATTATCTTCCAAAAAATAGAAATTAGCAAAAAGCAAAAATAAGTAAATAAATAAAGCATTGAATAAATTCATCTTATCCTATTTTCTACACGAAACGCAAGGTATAATAAAAGTCTTGTTCGCGGTAATTGGAAGACTTTGAACAGATGAGTCTATGATGCTTGTCAAGTTGTTCACCGGAGCCAAACTTTAATCCGTGTAACTCATCCCGTAGCCCAGATTTATTTATGAAAGCCGTCGCGTCATCGAATTTCCATCAGAGAAAACTTCGGCGGCGTCGAACTCGGGGAATCAATAACGGATTTTTTGATGACGGAGGCTCCAACAAGGTGAGAAGGAGTTCCCGGAGCGTATTACGAGGAGGCCCCATTCATCAACGAGATGATGTCTTAGTTATTTTCCTGGGATAAGGAGTGAGCTGATAGTTTGTTGTTCGTGTGTTCTTTCACGTCCTTCAATCATTTTGTTTCTCGCTGCGGGAGGTAACAAATAATTGAAACTAAGTGCGATAGTTGTAGGTTGTTTACTGCAAACATGACCTTGTTCAGGGCAAAAAAAGGGAATCAATCAGTAACTCACGCGGTCGTAGTTTTGTAGCGTAGATGGCGACTTGGGGTGTATGTAACTCTTAACATTATTTTCTTATGCACTGGATAAAATTTTGCAAACTAACGTATGAAAACTGTCAGTGATTTTTGTATTTATTTATACAGGGTGTCCACTCCTATCATGGACCAATAGCTAATTTCTTAACCGTTAGAGATAAGCATATAGTTCATCTAGGAAAAAATCTCTAAATTACGAAAGGAATTTTGGGTCTATTCAATGTTTTTCAAAAAATCAAATTTTGAGAGTTACGAAATTTAAATTTTTATACAGCCCCCCAGTCCTACCAATCATGTTTAGTAAAACATTCTTGACTTTGTAACGTTTAAAACTAAAAAAAAAATCACTGTTCTGCCACAAAAATTGACCGAGTTATGACGTTTTGAAAAATCAAGATTTTGAAGGATTTCGCATACGGTCTAATAAGCGATCTCTGGATGACGTCGTGAAATAATGCAAAACTAGGTGACCCGTGCGGAAATCCGCAAAAAAAAAAAAAAAAAAAAACTCTAAACTTAAAATTTAATACGACAATTTTTATTGGCTTCATTTGCAAAACATCGCCATCTACTGCCGTCGTTCTGACAACTTTTCAAAGAGATCAAAGACACGTTCACTTTTACAACTACTACAAAAGTGATACCCTATATTAAAATCAAATACCCAAGGCTACTACTAAACTAAATACTAACGTTATCGCAAAACTACCATAGTATTTTGAAACAATAAAAGTTACAATTAAGGTTTACCGAGCTAAGCCTTGGCTTGAAATGTCGCATTTAAAATTGATTTGAACAACAATGGTAACGATATTTTAACCGTTGAGCAAAAAATTTAACTTTTTCAAACTTCAATCGCTTATAAGTCGCTTAAACGTGGATTTTCGAGATTCTCGTTACGCGGCGCTAGCGGAGAAACGTTCTAAAGAACGCATTTTTTTTAATCTTTCGAATGAAATCAAAATGGAGACGATACGACAATTATTTCGCTAGATAGAGTCAATTTTGTGCCCAAAAATTGAAGTTCGAATAAAAAACGAACCGACACTTTTTAGAGGGTGGGTCTAATTTTCGTCAATAGCCCGCGGGATAAGCTTCAAAATCATAAATTTTCTTGCAATTCGATAAAGAAATGAGCGAGTTTCGACCGGGTATAGGATTCGGCTTAGAGAAATAATATATGGAGATCTTGATTTTTCAAAACGTCATAACTCGGTCAATTGTTGTCGTAGAAGAGTGATTTTTTTTAGTTTTAAAGGTTACAGTGTCAAGAATGTTTTACTAAATATGATTGATAGGACTGGGGGGGCTGTATAAAAATCTAAATTTCGTAACTCTTTCAAAATTTGATTTTTTGAAAAACATTGAATAAACCCAAAATTCCTTTCGTAATTTAGAGATTTTTTCCTAAATGAACTATTTGCTTATCTCTAACGGTTAAGAAATTAGCTATTGGTCCACGATAGGAGTGGACACCCTGTACAATACTAGCAGTACTAGCACGGTGATGCCCGTGCAATAAATGTAAACTGAATAAATTTGAATTCACTACAACCCTCTGAAGTAAAATTATTATATTCTTCAATTCAAATGTGCTTCACGACCTTTTATATTACACTAAAAGTCATGTTAAAATTTAAATCAGTTCGCCAAATAAAGCAAAAAGAAATTAAGTTAGGTAAGTAATAGGAGATATTAATTACTCAAATTTAGTCCATTTTCAAGTCTTAACTTAATACGCAAATTTAAACCACTATGTGACTTCAGGGACGAAAGAGCAGTTTGTCTGGGAAATGGACCTAGTGTTTCAGTTTTGCGTATGGAGTTGCGTTTAGCCTTGAAAAATGACTAAATTTGATTAATTAATATCTCCTGTTCTAATTAACGGAAACGTGCCAACTTTTCTTTTTCAAAAAAAAAACTTTCCAGCGATGTATAATGTTTGAGGGTGCGGGAAAGACCCGCCCTTCCCCTCAATATGGCAGAATACTCTAAAAATGACTAATAAATTAATTTAAAAATAAATAATTCGAAATTTAGAATTCGGCCTTTGAGGTGCAGTTACGTTTGAGGTACGAGGATACATTTGAATTTTGTGCTAAGTTTCAGGTCTGTAGGTGCTGTGGGGGCTTCTAGACATCGGTTACAAACAAACAAACAAACAAACAGAGTCCTTCCTCTTTATATATTTCGACATCTGTGGCAAAGCGCAAGACTTGTAGATTGTTTCTGCTAACTTTATCTTGTTTGCTGTAAAAAAAAGAAAAATTGAATTTTGACAGCTCAAATTCAAATTATGTTTTTTGTATTGAAGAATGGTGATAAGTATGTGTGTATGTAGTCTTGTGTACGTAGCCATGCGCGCGCGTGTGTGCTTGCTCCTTCCCTACCATGTGCTGCAGGGGCTGGAGAGTACGTTCGAGTAGGTGGAGCACCGGGACGAGAGACGTTGGCAGAGTGTCAAGCTTAAAGATGGACAATACGATGTTTGAGGTCCAAAAAAAAACACATATAGCAATTTGTCATTGCAACGTAAGTGGTGCGTTTGAGTGTATGTAACCCCAACACTATATTTCTTGTGCAATATAACTTGCATCAATATTGGATTTGTTTACTTTTTCAGATCCAATTAGTTTCTAAAATGTTCTTGAAAAATAAGTTTGTATAAAAATGTCTCAATCATAATCAGAAATTCCATATTCGTTTAAAATTATTTTTATTATCTGATTAACTTTTGTGATTCATTAACTGAGGCTCGACGTTATCAGTTTCCATCTAATGAAACTGCATAGATTATGACATAGCACTTCTCTGGGCATTAAATGTTGGAAACTTTACACTTTGGGGGGAATTTCATTATCTAATGTCTCTCGAATTCCATTAATTGAAAATTCATCCGAGTTTAAAATGATTCCGAGGTGAAAATGACGCTAATTGTGCCGGAAACTTATAATTAACTTTATGAAATAAATCATTGCCTTTATTACATTCAATTGCAGATATCAGATGCAGTGAGTAAATGGTATGCGATGCTAAATCCATGCGCTTTAATGTATAAACGCTACGCACTTTCTGTGATAATTGCCACGGGCAAATTCGTATAAACTCACATGAAGGGCCATTTTTGAGTTGAAAATTATTCAGATCAAACTATGTCAGTTTATTTTTCAAAGAATGTTTATGTAGTATCTTACATATTCACGAATTTCCAGCATTCATAGAAAAAATATAAATCCTTATTATTAAAATCTGAGCTGAAAACTTAATTCATTTAAATATTCAAGTCTAAGCTGCAGTCTTTTATTTTATGTATGACTCCTTTTCTCACTAGCGCCTACTATTAGTTTTAGTTTTCGGCGACGATTGAAAAGTTTGTCTACTCTGTATAGAACAAATACAATAAAAGCTTTTAATATAAAACTATGTTTGAAAAAAAAAATGAACCGACTTCAAAACTTCAATTGGCAATTGCTCTAAAAAAGAGAAAAAGTAATTTTATTCTTTGAATACCATCAATGCAACTTTTAAACATAACATTTGAAGTAGGCGAAAAACAGTAAATAGAGTCACATAAAACTACAACTCTATAAAAATATAAATTGTAACTGATCCAGGTTCTTTTGATCATCTTCGCATTGACAGCCACATATTTATGTAATGGTGCAAGTATTCTGTTCATAATTTTAGAAAGGTTTCTTTGAATTATGTTGGCCAAATATGGTTAAAAAATCACTTTACCTATTGTTTTTGCTCCGGCTTAAAAACTTATGTTTGAAAGTAGTATCTGTGGTGTTCAAAGAATAAAATTACTTTTTACTTTTTAGAGCAATTGACCGACTGAAGTGCTGAAGTCGTTAAATTTTTTTTCAAACATTTTTCCTTTATTCTTTTTAGTGTAAATGTACTTCAAAAAAAAAGGTGTGTTTCCATTATAAAAGCTCACCTGGTTTTCTCAAATAAATGCTCCATAAAATAACTATCTAAAAAAAACTATCAACGAGTTTAAAGTTTTGAACGACTGACACTAAAAACTAATCATTGTTATTCTCTGGTATATTTATGTGCTAGTTTTATCAAAGCTATTTAAATATTCTCGGCTTTTTAACTAATTTATTTTTTAAAGCAATTCGAGTTCCTCGAGATAGAAATAATACGTACGTGGCCCGTTATCTATCATCAGCATTAGATGAAGATGCTGACAATAGATAACGGGAGTCATTATGTGAAGATTATTATGAATTTCATTATGTGCTCCTGAGTAGAATTCATTCAAAACTGTTGTTATGATTACTATTTCCCTCGATTTTCTGCATGATCTTGTTATCATATCCGGACCGTGAGACCATGGGACCAACTGGAAGGTATACCCATTTAAACAAAAAGTTTTTTAAATCAGTCCAGGCGTCCTCGAGTAATCGGTGAGCATACATAAAAAAAAATCTCGGTCAAATTGTATAACCTCCTCCATTGTTAATGTCGGTTAAAAATAGAAAAAAATCACACAATAGATTGCTAACCAGCAGTGGATTGAAATACATAGCATTAGAAAATAATTATTTTCCGTGAAGAGAAGCACCATAATAGAAGTTAGTTTCATATTCAAAGCCGCACTTAAGGATTTATGCATCACTTTAAGATGCAATAACTTTGAAACGAAAATGATAAATGGTTCCGTTACAACCCAATATGTATCAGGACATAGATCAAGATTTTAACTTTTCCTCGGGGCTAGTTCATATCTAGAGTTGGTGGAGGGGGGGGGGTGCATGCAGACGATTTCAGAGCATCCTCGGACGACATCTTCCCTCCGTGGGCATGATGGATGGCGGGGTCAAAATGTAATGGAATGCTTTCGCGTGTCTCGAGGCATGACATTATGCTATTTCTCAGACGATTCATCTGGAAGATCAACTTGCTGGAATTGTGAACAGTTTCGGAATTTATTTGGATATTTGAAAGGAGTGAAATCTGTGAGAATCAGGTGGACCAATATTGATTGGTATGCGATGGAATATGGGGACTAGTTAGATACAATAATGAATTGGACGAAAGACCTTAGAGAATTTATTATGTATATATATATATATATATATTTTTTTTAGTATACTATCTGATTTGCCCGGCTTTGCATAGTCTGCCTCGAAAATAAAACTATTATCTAGTGGCACATTTTCAACAATTAGGTGATCATAAAGTGAAAAAAAGTTGCACTGTGCCCCGTTAATTTGTAGAAAAGAGCAATTTTAGGAACCAAAATGTAAATTTTTACCTCTTTAGCTTTTTTTTTTTAAATTCAAAACGTTTTTTTGTAATTAATTTGAGTGAACATTCGGTTTCCCAGATTTTCTGGCAAACCCCCAAAGTATCGACCTCTCATAGTGGGCGAAAATTCCCCATGGAAAATCTTGAGCATCAAAAAAAAAAGAAAGAAAAAAAAAAAAGACACCGAACTTGGAACTGGGGATGTTAACTGGGAATTAGTGTAAGGAACACTACCATAGGGGTTCACCGTGTAATTTCCTAAACATCGAACGAATTATGTGCGCAATTTTATAAATATATGACGTAACTTGAATTTTCAAAGAAGGTTATTATAACTAGGAGGTTGCACTTCCACAGGGAAAAGATATAATATAATTTTTAGAGCACCTCATATAAATTTTAGAGCATCAAAGTACTTGTGTACTAAATTTGCTTAACAACGGACGTAAATTTTTTATTTGTATAAGGAACAAAAACACACAAACATACATCCTCCTTTCTTTACAGATCATAGGAGATCGTGTTCTTTACTTTGAAGTAGTGGAACGACATTTTAAGGACTATCTTACTACATTACAAGTTTATAACAGAGAGTATCTTATTCTGTTACACACTAATCATAAATTCAGTTTTATTTTACTTACTTTCGAATAACATGAATAGCGTAATACTGAAAAAAGCTTAAATAAGTAGCAATCGAAACAGCCTATTCGAACTCTTTTTTGACGCAAACATTATTTTACCTCATCAGTTATCGAGACATAAGGTCTTAAAGTTTGCCGAAATGTTAAAAAATTGGGTCAAATTTAAAGAGTTGCCGTGAAATTGAAGGTACCGTACGATTTCAAAATCTGCATGCGACAGGACATTTATTGATAAGGCTTGTGAAATGTGGACGTATTACATTATTGTATGGTTTCCTGGTCAGAAGTCGACTTGAGGTACTCTCGTTTCATGATGAAGAAACATGGGAACAGTTTGTAATACAATTTCTGCTGAAATAGATTCTGAGGCTGTTTTAGAGTAAAGTAGACAGGCTAATTTCAAGGCTATAATTAAGTTTTCTACTATTGTGAGACATCAGCAAGGGATTGAAAACAATGCCACTAATTCATGAAATAGAAATCTGCAGGAATGAGTGAAAAGAACATTAGGAGAGAATGGACAACAACCGTATCCCAAAAGCTGCAAAGCAAACCAAACGGTACAAGAGGTAAAGAAAGGCCGAGGTGGATTGAAGTTTGACCCCGGAATACGTTTATGGTCTTCTGTTGTGATAATGATGATGATGATTCTTCTACGTCAGGTTATACGTATAGTGCTCCTCTGGTAAGTTGACTTCCGAGATTTACATCGCTTTCCTCTTTTTTTGGGTAATGGCAAAGGGACAATGCCGTGGATTTTAGCTGAAAGACTTTAGCAAAACGACTACGAATGTAACCCAACTCAATTCCGTGCCAATTACATTTTTTATTACCCCAAACAGAGGAAAGTATGATCTTTGTCGGAGATCAACTTATCAGAGAAGCACTGTATACATTCTGTTCATGTGACCACTTTACGCTGGAGAGCGCGCATTACATGTAGAACAATATTGATAACAACGCCAGAAATATTTTCACTTACTGTCTGTTTTCAAATTTTCTAGATCATTACAACATTTTTGTTTTGTTTTTTTTCAGCTTCTAAATCTCACGTATTTATCAAGTTTAGAAGCTGTTCAGAATTAAACTATGTCCCAATAAAAATTCACTTCAGACCTGCTTAGAATATGAATCCCGTTTCTCTGGTTTGAAATAGAGGCGACGACAAAAGCAGAGCTAAACACTCGAAACAGATTGCAAATATGACGAAGTTGTTTAGTCAATATTTATTTATCCTGCTGTCATCTAACCCACCAAATACTCGTAAATATTTACAAAGATTTACTTATTATGGAGCTTTAAAAATTTATGTCTGAAATTCCACGTAGCTTAGATTTGATGCATTTGCATGAAAATGTTCTGTTTGCTTTCAAGTACAAATATTATCTGCAACAAGACTTGTATTTGTAGGAAAGCGATTTTTAAGTATTTACCAAAGCCCTGAATTTTTAAAGCAGCATTTCCATATTATTTAATTCTTTTGTTATAAGTCTTAATTTTTCGGTTTGAAATATGATGAATTTTCAGTAATTTCACACGGGAAAGAGATAATTGCATGTATTTTTCACACTTTTATCAAAACATATCTAATGGTAGGTTAATATATGTCAAGAAATTAGGAAGATCCTGCCGACATGGATTTTAAAAAAAATTTAGTAAGTATGTATAAAATGAGCGAATATTTCGAGCATTTGTATTCATTTGTGTGTTGGTTTTATTATAGATGAATTTCAACAAAGATGCTCTACATTTCTTTTGTAACAATTAGTATCTACTAGGTGACCCGTGCGGAATTCCGCAAAAAAAAAAAAAAAAAAAAAAAAAAATGTAAATTCTTGTACGTTTGCACGACATCGCCATCAACTGCCGTCGTTCTGACAACTTTTCAAAGAGATCAAAGACACGTTCACTTTTACAACTACTACAAAAGTGATACCCTATATTAAAATCAAATACCCAAAGGTATATAAAAATAAATCTA
>JAXGGA010004433.1:60000-88515 GCA_038373865.1 Uloborus plumipes | reverse complement strand
GCCCTCCAAATGATGGGCTTGTGTGCGGCCCTAGAATACAGCTCCTGTTAAGTCACTGAACCCTTAACTGAAAAAGGTTGTGTACCCCTACTTTATTGTAATATTCGTGGTTTTTCAAAAATATTTCTTATTATAAAATGATAAATTTTTGTAATTATCAGTTTATGTTAGAGCAACCGAAAATTTCACTGAAATTTCCTGCTATTTTTTAAAAGGAAGTCGTTCATTGCTTGTTCTCAAATACTTCTGAACCCCTGGTTCATCAAAAAATATATTCAAGCAAAGGAAACAACGACTCAAGTACTAACTTCAAAGATTTTATTTTTCGAACAACAACTTTTTCTAATGCGAGATAAGATCTGTTAAGTTTTAGATATCTGCGCGTTTTTAATATTTGCATTACCACATTTATTTTAAGAATTATCACGAACATGTTTTTGTGGCTACTCTTAATCTTTCAAACATCTTTCAAACTTAACATCCTCCCACCTTTTGATTATGCATTATAATCAAAACTTTAAATTCATTGCCAAAACATTATAATAAATACGCCAAACGATGTAAAATATAAATAAACAAACATAAACCAAAACATTGTCCGCAGTTTACAAACCCAGCCTTTCGGGAATTTTTATCTCTCTTCCTGATCTGGACACTTTCGTATTGGATATTAAAATATTTTCATTTTTGTCCTTCACAGTGCAACTGTCCTCGGCTGGGGTGGGAAAATCACTAGCAGAAGAAATTTCTAAAGGGTAGATACGTTGGATAGGGCGGAGTAACTTTGAGTGTGATGTTTGCACCCTAACAAGCCGAACACGTCCATCCTTCCCAGGGATAAGTTCTGCTACTCGTCCCAGTGGCCAGTTGATTCTTTTTACATTGTCTGCGCCAATCAGCACAATATCGCCAACTGCGATATTACGGGTGTCTTTACGTTTTTTCCTCTGTATGAGCAATCCCAGGTATTCACTTCTGAAGCGGTTTCTCAAGTCTTTTTGGAGATTTTGTCTGTACTTAATCCTTCTATTTAAGCTCTGGTGATCAACAGCATCAACGTCTGGTGTGCTCCATTCCTTAATGTCTTGTAGGAGTGACGAAGGTGATATAGGGCGTAATTGTTGATCTTCAGACTGGTATGTAAGAGGTCGAGAATTCATTAATGCTTCACAATCACATAGGATAGTAGCCATTTCTTCATAACGTAACTCTGCTCGACCTAAAACCCTTTTTAAGAGGGCCTTCAAAATTCGGATCAAGCGCTCCCACCAACCTCCCCACCAGGAAGCGGTTGGTGGGTTAAATTTCCAATCAATAGATCTTACAGCTCCATATTTAACTACTTTATTCCAGTCTAAGCCTCGAAGTAAATTGGCAGCTCCAGTGAAGTTTATCCCATTGTTACAGTACATGGTTGAACATCTACCCCGTCTTGCAACAAATCTTCGGAATGCCATTAAAAAGGCTTCAGTAGATAAACTGGTTACAAGTTCCAGATGTACTGCTCTGTAAATAGCACAGGTGAAAAGCAGTACCCAAGATTTCTGGCCTCCTTTGAGAAACAATGGTCCAGTTGCATCCACTCCTGTGATTTGGAAAACTGCAGCGTCTCGAACTCTATTTTCTGGCAAAGGTGCGGAATCGGTTTCTAATTTCTGTGAAGAGAAACGTTTGCAAATGACACACTTCTGAATAACTTTCCGCATGGTTCTTCTTCCGTTTAAAATCCAAAATTTTTCTCGTATCAAATTTTGCAAAATTTGTAGACCACAATGTAAGTTACTCTTATGGTAATGGACTATGAGCTTTAGTACGACTTTGTGACTTGAGGGTAAAAGCATTGGTTTTCTAAAATCTTCTGTATCTTTTCTATTTATGATTTGTGTTTTTATTCTCAAGATTTTATCTTCATCTTCAAAAACAGCCGAACCCTTAAATCTTTTGTCGTCGCACCCATCAAAAGATTCTTGTTGAATCATCTTAACTAATTTCCTTTCTGCTTTTTGAAATTCTTCAAAACCAAGTTCTCCGCAAGTCCTTTCTTCTTTTCTAGACAAGCAGTTATGTTTGAATCTTAAAATCCAACCCACTAAACGTACTATCTGTTGGTATTTAGAAAAATATGAATATATCCCATTGTTTTGGATACTAGTTTCAATATTAGCCATCGATTTTGTGGTTTTTAACTTTTCTTTCAATATTTCTTCTTCATCGATGTCTTTTTCTATGTTCTGATGATGCCATAATTCTTTAGGTTTAGTTAGCCATTGTGGACCCTCCCACCATCTAAGTGATACAAGTTGGGATGCTGTGCAGCCTCTCGAAGGCAAATCTGCTGGATTTAATTCAGTAGCTACATGATTCCAAGAAGAAGGAGAAGTTAGTTT
The DNA here is from genome assembly GCA_038373865.1 of Uloborus plumipes. NCBI lineage: Eukaryota > Metazoa > Arthropoda > Arachnida > Araneae > Uloboridae > Uloborus > Uloborus plumipes. The sequence continues at coordinate 86,128 of JAXGGA010004433.1, read as the reverse complement.
TCTTATTTCTTGTACTCTGTTTCGAACAAATACTGACCAGTTTTCTTCTCTTTGTATCCATGCTAGTACAGTAGTTGAATCGCTCCAGTAGTAACATTCTATTTCTTTCCAATTCAATGCTTCTAGTACTGAATCTGTTAACCTTGCTCCCACCAAGGCAGCTAAGAGTTCCATACGTGGAATAGTACCACCTCTTAAGGGAGCTATTCTGGTTTTAGCAGCTAGAAGAGATAGTTTGACAGAATCTTCTTCTTCCAATCTCAAAAATACTACAGCTGCATACGCATCCTTGCTGGCATCACAAAAAGTGTGAATTGTGCAATTTTTCAAATTTTCTTCTGTAACATTTATCCATCTTGGGATATTAATGTTTTCGAGGCTCTTTAATTCTTTAAACCATTGTAAGAACTCTTTCCTTAGAGTACCAGTAATTTCAGTGTCCCAGCCTATATCCATCTTCCAAGTTTTTTGGAGTACTAACTTTGGGCAGAGCATAACTGGGGCGGTGTATCCAATGGGGTCGAACACTTTATGAGCTACTGAAAGTATAACTCGTTTTGTTATCTTCTCAAGGTCCAATTCTTTCATCTAACTCATATTAACTTTCAATGAATCAAGCTGACGATTCCATTTCAGGCCTAACACTGATGTTTCTAAGTCATGTTCAGAGTTGTATTCTTCCGTGTATTCCCAATCTCTAAGAAGAAAACCACCTAGTAACATCAATTCGTTTTACTTGGAAATAAACGTACTTAGATCACTCTGACTGTCTAAACTAGCCACTACATTATCAACATAAAAGCTTTTTTGTAGTATCTTCTTAAATTCAGAGTCAAATCCTTCAGTATTTTCAATATGGTAATCTATCACAGAAGAGAGCAAAAAAAGGCTGCTTTTGACGCCAAAAACTACTCTTGCATGACGGAAGACTTTAAGAGTTTTCTTTTCTAAATTTTTCCACCAAAGGAAACGCAAAAAGTCTCTATCCTCTTTGGAAACACTTATTTGCAAAAAAGCTTTTCTTATATCTGCGGTGACACCAAATTTCTTTTCTTTAAATCGTATAAGAATGTCCGGAATAAGTTCAATTAGATTAGGCCCACATTGCAAGCACTGGTTCAATGAAGGATAGTTTTTCATTTTTGCAGATGCATCAAATACTGGTCGAATAGGAGTAGAACTACTTTCCTTTATTACAGGTCGATGAGGCATATAATTTCCATATGCAGCTACTTCATACGGAGGAACTTCCTCAATGATTCCTTCATCAAGCCATTCCTGAAAAACCTTATCATATTTGTCATATAAGTTGCGAGATAAAAGTTTTTCAGTTGTAGAATCAAGTCGCTTTTTTGCAAGGCTAAAGTTGTCAGGGAGAGGAGAACTGTCATCAGACCATGGCAAGCAGACTTCGTAACGTTTATCTTCATTTATTTTCACTGTTTCTCTAAAGTGTTCTTTAGTTTTTAAATCTTGCTCAAGTTTTGACTTTTTCTCTATTGAATCTTTAATTCCGATGACATCTAGCTTCCAGAGATCCGAAATTTCAGCCTCCTTTACAAACAATGACGTTACTGACATAGCTAAGTTCACTTTTTCAGCATTTTTTTGAGGGACTTTTCCCATCAATGTCCAACCGAGATGAGTTTCCACTGCAACTAAACCCGATGACAGTACTTTCCTTTTGCCTGTCAGAAGTTTTCCTAAAATATCTGCACCGATAAGAATTTGTATTGGAGCACAAGAGGCGTTTGCATCAGTTAAAACAATACCCAGATCTTTCAGCTCATCCAACCAAGGTCCGTTTTTTACAGGTGTCACACTGTCACATATAACAGGCTGATCCATTACTTCAAAATTGCAAGAGAAGCTCCCATTTAATTGCTTCAACTTTATTTTATAACAGTTGTGCTTCAATTCCCGAGTAGAAACTCCGCCAAATAAAGAGTGTATGATGGTCTCTTGGCGACAAATTGAATACTTCATTTCTTCTGCAATATTCTTCAAAATGTAAGAGTTTTGGGAACCAGAATCACAGAGAACGCGCACTGTCTTCTCTTTTTCAGATGAAAGAAGTTTGGCTTTAAAAGTTTGAAGAAATACCTTTGGATTTGAATTTAAATTTGACAGATTTACATCATTTCCGAGAGGATATTCTACCTCTTCTTTCTTTTGGCTTGTCTTGTTGGAGTGAAGCTGATCACACATTAATGGAACATGCTTTTTACTACAGATCAGACATTTTAAAGGAACTCTACATTTTCTAACGGAATGTCCAGGAAGAAAGCAGGCGAAACAGCAATTTTTGTCTCTTACAATCTTCTGTTTTTCTTCTAGCGACAGTTTTTGAGCATTGAAACATTCAGCACTAGCATGTTTTCCATCACAAAATATGCATTTGTTTTTCTTCATCTCTGGTGTCTTAGTGGAAGTCAGCAGAGCGGAAGCAGTAGGTGTTTTGACCCTTTGAGGCTCAAAGTTCTTCTTTTTTCTGTACTCCTTCGTGTCTTCATTTTTCGTTAAGCCAAAGCCAGACACAGCTAAAGATATTCTTTCTTCTCCTTCTACCTCGCCCTTGAGGAATGACATCAAATTATCCAAGCGTTCTTTTGGATCTTTTGCAGAACTTGAAGAAGGACTTCTATTCCAAGCTTTCAGAAATTCTTCATCAAAGCATGATTCAACCATTGGATAGAGAATAGACGCACATTTATCTGTTGTTACACCCAATGTTTCAAGAGCTCTTAAATATGATTCAAGTTTATCGTAGAGAGATGTTGGCGATAACTTTTGGTTAGATTGCACCGATATAATTAATTTTAGTAACTCCCGTACATAAACTTCTACCGAAATGTCCTTCCTTCCAAAACGGGTTTTTAAGCTATCGACAGCTTTTGAATAATTTTCCCCTGTCGGGGGAAAACTTTCCACTACCTCTCTTGCTCTGGAACCGATGATAGTGGCTTGGACTAAATATTGAAATTTATTTTCTGGAGCAATGTCGGAATCTTTGTCAATATGTTCAAATTGGCTCCAAAATGGAAGCCAGTCTTTCAAGTCGTCGCCAAATTGTCAAAATTGTAATTTGGGCAAAGTAAACTTTTTCTTTGAGCTATTAGCTTCTGGAATTGGCTGATTCAACACATACGAATTTTGAGCTTGTACTTGAATTCTCGCCAACTCCAACTCATTATTTAGTTTTATCTTTTCTAGTTCAAGTTCTCTCTCTTGAATCTTATCCAACTTCAATTTTTCTAGTTCGAATTCTCGATCTTGTTGTAATTTCAATAACTCGAGCTCTTGTTCATGTAATTTAAGTCTTTCTGCTACGGCATTTTCTAAAATATTTTTAACAAAATCTGGATCCTTTTCGTATACTTCTCTATTTAAAATTAAGTTTTTCAAATCAGTGATTTTTGCCGTTGGTAACACAATTTCGCCAATTTCTTCAGCCACGAGCTTTAAATCTTCTTTCTTAATTGCTTTCACAGATAAAAACATTTTGAAAGTTTAGGCTTACTTTCCTTTCGCGGACGCCAAATGTTAGAGCAACCGAAAATTTCACTGAAATTTCCTGCTATTTTTTAAAAGGAAGTCGTTCATTGCTTGTTCTCAAATACTTCTGAACCCCTGGTTCATCAAAAAATATATTCAAGCAAAGGAAACAACGACTCAAGTACTAACTTCAAAGATTTTATTTTTCGAACAACAACTTTTTCTAATGCGAGATAAGATCTGTTAAGTTTTAGATATCTGCGCGTTTTTAATATTTGCATTGCCACATTTATTTTAAGAATTATCACGAACATGTTTTTGTGGCTACTCTTAATCTTTCAAACATCTTTCAAACTTAACAGTTTAACTATAAATTGAGATCTATTGATGTGCAGTACATTCATTATTTAGTTTATATTTAGCATGTTTTGAATTTAAATGTTCAACGTAATATTTCAACTAAATGTGAGGCAAAGTGGATGGGGCAAAGTAAAATAGTTCATACATTTTTTTCTGTATTCTTTAATGTACTAAATCACTTAGATATTTCTTTATTTATAAATTTATTCAGATTCTTTTGCTTATTAATTTATTTATTTACTCATTCATTCTCTTATTTTGTTATTCATTCTCTATTTTATGCACCCAATTTTTTTTCTCATATATTAACCCTTTAACTGTCAAGTAATTTTGATTTTTAACACTTTTCCAAGCACAAACCCGAGAAACAGTCGGGTTTGACAAAGAGATGAAGCCGAAATAAACGTCTCCAGATATATTCAGGTATAACAATACGATGTACTCAAAAAAAAAAAATTACCCCCAGTAATACTCGGGCGTGACATTTTCGAAAACCAGCTGTACCCGAGACTATCTCGGGCATGACAGTTAAAAGGTTAATAAATTCATTTATTTATTTTTTTATTTGTAAGTTTAATTTTCCATAATTATTCATTTATTCTTTTGTTTGCACATTCATTCAAGGAAAATTACTGTATCTCATCAAATAGAAAATGTTTCATTAGAAAAATACTGTATTTTTCACTTTGCCCCATGGTTTTTTGAGGAGAAAAATTTCCACCTTTTTTTGAAGGCACAAAAGAACTCCTGCAATTGAAAAATAACGTTTCAACAATAGTTGTATATCAAAATACATTAGTCCTTCTCTATGTACACTGATTTTAAGAACAATCACTTTGTCCCACATTCAACTACAAGTACAACAACTTATGTTTTGATACTTACAAAAAAAAAAACTACCAGTGTAAATTTCCTATGCATGACAATTAAATCAAGACCGAAACATTAACAAAATATTTATTAAAAATTTAGTTATTAGTGTACGCTGGTGTTAACAAAGGCTACACTAATACTTAAAGTATTAAGTGCATTTAACATGGTGTTAACCAATTAACCAGTTAACATGGTTAAATCAGTAATATATAAATATAATAATCATGATACAAAATAATAAAAAATGTCTTTAAAAGCAGTCTTCGCCTCAGAGCTCGGGGGGATGCAAGTGCAAATTCTTGCACTCCAGTGTTGTCACCTAGTGCCCGTTCTTGCTGTCCCCTGTTGGTGTCTATGCCTATGAAGGCTCGACATAACGGGCATGTTTCATTATGAAGCAGCCATTGGTCCACGCATCCTTTATGGAATACATGACCACATTTCGTTTTAACTGTCTTCTTAAACCGCCGAGTGTTTAGACAGATACTGCACTGGATCCTTGTCTGTCCTCTTCTCTGCTGGTTTTCTCCACTTTCGTTGAGAAGAATCCTTGGTCGCAGGTTGTACTTGTTATGGGACCGGATCGGACCACTCTCCAATGTAACATTTTGGTTATCTGACACCTGAAACAAATATTGAACTGTTAATGTATGACAGTTTGAGGGGGAAATGAATAACACATACGCAAAATGATAATCAAAATAATGTGAAATATTTACTTTAGATTTGATAAGCACAACAATAATTTGGGAAGAGATGGGTGGATAGCAATAGGGAAGTTTCAACCTATTAAACATTGCTTCTTTGACTACTAGATACTGTTAGAGACAAAACTAGTAGGGCAATTCCACGGTAACTCACGTTACATTTCGACCAACTCTTATGCATTTAGTACCTCAGTACAGACAAATTTTGTTGTACAAATCTTGTATGAAAGCATTTTTTGAAAATGACAGTTGAAAGCAAAATTAAAATGCAAAAATATTCGATGCATTTAAATTTTATAAAATCTAGCAGTCAAAGATAAGGCAGTAACTTGCGTTACACAAAAAGGGAATGACATAATATGAAAATTGGTTCTGAGGCAAATTTCTGCTCTATTACAGCTGTTTCATTGTTTGAAGCATAATTTATCAGTTCCTTATAATGCTTAGGAATATATTTTCATTAATTTAAAAATTTATTTCAAAAATTGAAAATTATGGGAATTTTTAACTGGGTAACTTATGTTACAATAACTTACGTTACAAAATTTACTTACAAGCATATCTTTATTACAAAAATTAATGAATGAAAATTACAGCTTAGTTTAAATCGAAACATTGAAAATTAACAATTATGAATTAAATTTACAGAAATTTAATATCAAATTCAATGAAAAATCAAACATATTACATAACATAAGACTTAAATCTATACTGGCTGCTGCTATTAACAAGTTCAGGTAATTCAATTTTTCAAATCATTCTTTCTTTCTTATTATAAATTTCATCTGTCGTTACTGGCCATTTCTAATTGGTTCCAACAGCAGCCATTTACTTATATTTTAAACTCGTTTTCTTCAATAATCGTCACAACTCAAGGATACAATGTATTTTCGTACTTTACCACACACCATTCACCAGCTTTTATCTCTGTTTTTTCTTCTTGTTCCTTAAAATACTTAACTAAACGAAACCCCGTAGTTTGTTAATTTCTAGTTCTTATATGGTCATTGTCAATGTGCGGATCTTCAGAAAGTATTTTTAATAAATTTTGCTTTTTCTAACATATTTCAATACCATAAAGACGGACTTATATTTAAAAATCTGTAATATCCACATGACTTTTCTCATACCCATTCTACAGCGCATTTTTTCTGCAGAGTTTAGTGGCATTTTAATGCAGAATAAAATGTAGTTCACCTGTAAGAGATAAAATATTTTTGTATTTGTTACTTCTAACACATATTTGATAACTTTAAATCATAGCAGAAGTCATTTTTCAATAATTTATAGTACATTACTCCTAAATATTCTGAATGCAGTGATACTGTTTAGAGAGAATTAATATCTGGAAAGCCAAAAAGAAACATATAATTTATAATAGAGGTGTATTATAATCTTATTAACAAATAGAGACATTTTAAGAAATATGATTAATTTAAATTAAGTAAATACAGTACAAATTCAAAAGAATTCTTGCATAAATTACTCCTACTTACCACATAGGTTTATTTCACAATTTACTTTCTTTATAAACACAAGTATTTAAGTTCTACTTGGGTAACTTATATTACCTGCATATGTTGGTAGCTTACGTTACACGTTTTGATTGTAGCACAAAAAAATTAAATAGACAATATTTTAAAAAAAACTTTAAGTATTTGCTTAACACACACTTATAAGATAGAAAATATAGCATTGTTAACATTGCATTGCCCTTTGTTTATGCACATCATGAACTTTAACATGTTTTTGGTAACTTATGTTACATAGAACAGTGCATTTTTGAAGTTAACATAAATCACTTAATTTACGTGAAAACACTCGTTTTAGCAATTTACAATATTGAATTAAAGTGTAATAATCAATATTCTTCCTTTAAAACAGTTATCTAAAGAAAAAAATTGAAACTTACCAACGTTGAAAGATTGACCATTTGCTTTGCCAAAAGTTAAATATTCCATTTCCAACTTCAAAGTGCTGCCAAAACTAAAAATACTACATTCTTGATAAAAAATTAGTATAAATAATAAACTTCTAACATTTTTAAACCGAAAAATATGTAAAGCAGACGCATTGCTGTAATTTGATTTTTCCAACGCTTTTCCACACTTACATGGAATTGCCCAGTAGCGTATATAGCCTTCCGTGTGCTCCACTACAAGATTTGTAAGTTCACCCCACCCCCCTCCCCTCCACCCTTATTAAATTAAAAATACTCTTTTCGTGTAACTCATAGTGTGCTATTTTTGTGGATCATGAGCCCTCAAATCTTGTACGCGCCCCCCCCCCACCACCACAGGGGTGCTATGTACGCCACTGTACCCCTATCTTCGAACACCAGTAGCAGATACAGCATGATGCTATGTACGACGCCATGTGCCACCATGTAACTATGCAGTATGCATGCCACCATGTACTATGTACACCACTGTACCCCTTTCTCAGAACACCAGTAGCAGAAACAGCATGATGCTGCGGCACCCATCCTAGATTCTTGAAAAGGTCTGTAGACTATTTTTGACTTGAACTTTTGTCAAACCTCTTTCTGCGCGAATCAGTTGGATTTAAAGTAAAAAGAACATTTCAGAATGAAAACAGGAGAAAAGTAAACAAAATGAAAAGTCCAGAGGCAGGGCGTGCAGTCCGCAGACTTTTGATAGTTGTAGAGTTTTACAGGGGTCCAAATGGTTAGTGGTTTGGTTTTAGAGCCTTCAGAGGCAAAAAAACAAAAACAAATTTAAATATGGGGGGGGGGGCATGGTTCAGGGAGTAAGTTTCAAAAGGATGCTAACTATTTGGGTTTTGTTAAAAAAGAAAATAGGGTGGCTAATAAGAGTAGTGTCTTGTGGGGAAAAGTGGTCATAAAATAGAGTTTTTTCAACTTAGGTGGATAATAAGTATACTGAATTTCTTAAAAACTTCAATTTTTTGTTGTTATTTCACATTACATTAATAAAGAACAAGGTACAATGAAGTTTAGTACCAAAAATATATATTTAAGTAGTCTCGTGACTCTTTCTTTTCACCATGTATCTATGACTACTTTACCCCATGGAGTGGGGTAAAGTAGTCATAGTTAAAAAAAATACATGAAAAACAAATGTGGATAACCGTATATTTATATTTTATGGTTATTTATAATGGCAAACGAATCTGCACGAGTGTATGCATGCATTCACGATTGTATTGGGTAAAGGGCAATACTTCATTTTGTTTACTTATTAATTCATTTACAAAATCATTTACATATTTCATCATTTATGAATTCATTTACATTCTTTTACTCATTAATTCATTTATTTTATTATTCATTCACTATTTTATTCACTTATTTAATTATTCTCTTATTATTTCGGTGTTAATTAAATTATTTGTTTATTTATACATTCATTTAGAAAAAAAAAACAATTTTAATAATCAAATGGAAAATATTTCATTACAAAAATATTTTATTTTTTACTTTGTCCCATGGTTTTTTGCGGTGAAAATTTTAATCCTTTTTTTTTTAAATTTTGGCACAAAATAACTGGCAAAAATGAAAAATAATGTTGAACACAAGTTGTATTGCAAAATACATTGTTTTTTTTTTTTTTTTCTTATTTACTGCATTTTTCAGATCATATTTTCAATTTGTTAATTTCGAAATAGGTAAGTTATCTTGAGAATTTCACTTTGACCAATATTCCCCTACATTCTACTTTTCAATTAAAAGGGGTCAGCACCCTGGGATAAAAACATAATCTGTTTCAGCGGCCAAATAGAGCACCCTCCTGGTCACAAGCAATAAAACCCACCTGTCCCGGGGGGGGGGGTCAAAGTTCAACTATTTCACACAGGAAACACCTAAACAATATTGATAGTTAATTTGTGTTATCAGAATATTTTGTGCACTTGGTGATTTGGACTACTGCTTCATACTGTTTTGAACTTGTTCTGTTAATTTTTGTTTCTTTTTTTATTGTTGAAGTATAAATTGTTCGGATTTTTTCTTACCAATCTTTTTCTTTCAGTGGATTTTGTACATTAGTAATGGGTGTCCTTTGTTTAATGAAAGAAATTAAAAGTGAGAATGGGAATTGGTGGCTCAAGGCCCGATTAAGATATCATGGGGCCCTAGGCCAAATACTGTTTTGGGGCCCCCTGTACTGAGGCTTTACAATTTCAGGCATAGGATAAAACAAATTTAGGCATTGAATACAGCAATTTTAGCCATTTGGGGGCCACTAAATTTTGGGGGGCCCTATGCCGCATCCTAATTTGCCCATTCAGTAATCAGGCCCTGGATCTGCTGTGATTTGTGTCAGACGTTTAGTCAGAGTGAAGAAAGGACCGATGATTTAGCTTCATAAAGGAATTAATATGGAATATAAATATTAATAAAGGAATTAATTGAAAGAATTAAAAGAAATATTAATAAAGGAAGCACAAAATATGCTGAGGTGGCAGACCTACAAATCAAGGTGCTAAATTTGGAAACCTGACTAGCTCTGGGGGAATCAACTAAAAGGGGTGTGAGCAGGAGCTGTGAGTTAGTTGGTGCAGAGCATTTTTTAACATAGGGACTAGGCGACACTAATGTCGCCTAGTAAAGAAAATTTGTCGCCTAGAAAATGCAAACATGCCAACATTTGGTCACTCCTAGTTTTTGTAAACGGAATTCTTTCTTTCTCTTTTTTTCCCCTCCCTAAAAGCCTCCACCGCTTCTTCTACAGCCTCCAACAAAACCTGTTCCTTCTGTCCACCTAGTGCTGGGCCCGAAAGAACTGTTTCGTGCCATACAGTGTTGAAGAGCTCAAAACAATCTTCTTATACAAGAGAGGCCCTCAACAGTCGCATGTACATCGCCTTTAATGGCAGTGGAACAGCAAATTTTGACCCCAGACCCGCTGTTGCAGCATTTTTGCAGAAAAAACAGAGGAGGTTGAACGAACCTGATCAAGACTTGTATCGAGACAGAGACTTCATAAAAAAATATTTTTACTGAGGAAAGCACTATCTAAACATCTTGTCCACAAAGAGTTGTTTTTTGTGTTTTTAATGTTTATGTATTATACTATTGAATTAATCCAGAAAAGAAATTATGGTATCCCTGAAAAAATTATATGTATTTATTTAGATTGCACATAAATATTTTCAACATACAAACACAAGAGCAAAGAAAAATTATTGAAAAAAGAGAATAATGAAAAGGATATAACATGTAAAATAAATAAACAACAAGCAAAAGTTTTACTAAACAGCACAAGAGTTACTGAAAATTGCATTCTTTTATAATTGGCCATGAAACTTCAAAAAAGAGACCGGGTAAATATTTGCTCTATTTATGATTGTCTCTAGTGGTTCTTTTTTATATATAGTAGTGTTTTATTAATTTATTTATATTTTTCACAATCCTTTGCAGTTTTTTTTTTTTTTTTTTTTTTGTACGTTTTGCAAAAAACTACAAGAAAAGAGTAACACATGTACATTCCTTTAACTTATCCCACCAGAAAAGAAAAAAAAGTTTTATTTTTGTTACATCTTTTTAGATTGAATATAATTTTACAAATATTGGGGAAATTTTTCCAATTTTTTTAAAAATATTATTTAAAATGTTAAAAATAAATGTTTTTTTTTTTGTAAAATTTTATATCTATTTTGAGTTTTTCCTCCCCCCCCCCCCAGATACATTTAATGACAGACAACCGCCCCGTGTCGCCCAGTGAAAAATCCTCAAAAAATGCTCCGAGTTGGTGGAAATATTTCAGAGGGAGTTAAAGAGGGAAGTTACTAGTAAATGAATAAGGAGCCAGACTGGGAAACTAAGGGAGCAATTTTGAGGGATTCAATGGTACATGAGGTGGGAAATTCAATAGGGAGAGTAAAACGTAAGGTGGCTAGGTGTTGTTTAATAGGGGCTCAGGGGAAGAATGTAAACAAGGAAGCTAAAAAGAATAAAGAAATATTTAATAAGGAGGATATGGTTACTTTGTGGAAGGGAGCTAACAATGAAAGCAACAGTAATAATGGGGAGTTTTCGAAAGAATGAAATTCCCTCTTGGACAAAGCAACCAACTTTTTGGCCAATGTCCAAGTGATTAGCTTACTTCCCAGGTATGGAGTGCATACCTGGTGAGTGCATACCACACTGCTAAAACTACAGGTTGCAGAAGGCACCTTTAGGTGAAATGTTATAGCACCTGCGGCTATCCCTGAAGGATGCCACTTGACTTCCTATGCCCCCCCCCCTTGAAGGTGCCTTTTGGCTTCATGTGGCACCCCGAGGGTACCTTGTGGAGTAAAATGACACATTTAAAGGTCACATAGGGAATCAAGTGGCACCCAGCATAGGTGCCACTGGTGCTATGTTTTACCCTTAAAGGTGCTTTGTGCAACCTGTAGTTTTAACAGTGTAGGAGTTGGTTGAATCTACTGGCTGGTTGCATGAACCTGGTACTTCAGGAAATTTGTGAAAAGCAATGTATCAGATTTGTTGATGCGTGGAGTGTTTGCATAAATGATTGGATTGATATGGATGGCCGAGTTCCACTCGAATAAAAATGGTTAGCTGTTTGATTTTAGAAGAAAAAACCAAGTTTGAATGGGGGCAAGGTTCAAGGAGCAGGTTTCATAAGAATGCTAGCTATTTGGGTTATATTATTATTATTTTAAAAATGTAGTTAATTTCATTCTATAAAGTCTTTACCTCTCCCCAACCAATATTTTTAGGGTGTACCTGCTCAAAACTCAGTTTATGGCATTGTGCTAAACATAGGCATAGCGTGACCAAAAGTTTTTTTTTTTGGGGGGGGGGGGGGCACAGGTCTCGGAATTTCAAAAGCGCAGGAGGAGCCAGGGCATAGGCAAATTGTTTCAGGGGGGCTGAACCGAGACTTTTAGAGATGGGGGGGGGCACCTCATAAAATGTTGGTAAGGGAAGTAAATGTTTTGAATTTGGGATATCAATCCTAATTTAATATGATAAAAATACATAATTATTATATTTGTAATCATAATTGTTATGAAAAAGTAAAAGCATTTGATGAAAACAGAAAATGATAAAAATAAAGTTTGAAATTTTTTCTTTACTGATGGAGATGTTCTTGAATCACATGCTAGAAATATTTTGTAAAATTTGTGCTTTAATATCATTAATTTTTCGATTAAATTTACTATTGTTCCTAATACTGAGTTTCAATCACATTTGCTTAAATATAATTAAAAGAGTTAGAGGAATGAACAAGCATTAATTGTTGTTTCTGAAACATATATTTACAATAAAAACTAGCAAAATTTACGTAAAATAATCAGAAATGTGACATACTAAAATATATGAGTCAAAACTAGTAAAAAACACACCTTTTCTTAATTTCTTTTAATTTTCTTTTTTTTTTTTTTTTTTTCTTTGATTAACTTCTTCGATATTGTGACTGCAAAAAGAAAGAAAGGAAAAATAAGTATTAAAGCTTAAATGCAAAAACTAAGTTTTAAAATTTTCAGAGGGGCTGCAGCCAATATTAGCCCACCCCCTGAGTATGCCACTGGGTGGAGTACCCCCTCCTCCCCCTCCCACACACACACCGATTTTTCACTCTGATTTTTTGCAAGAGAAACATTCGCTCTTACATTTTCAATAAATTGTACAGACATTGTATTCAACTTTTTTTCTTAGTTACCAGTTGCCACCAGAGCCAGACTTAGAATTAACAAGACGCTGAGCTATTACAGGTCAGGATAATTTCTTCGGTAACAAAACGAACTATTCTTACACTTTGTGTGTTATTTTTTCTGACAGTCCCAATGTTGTTGTTGTTGTTTTCTTCGTTTATTAATGTTTCTGCTGTCTTTTTTTTTCCTTTGGATTAACCTTGCCATGAGCAGAATGTGTAGCAGATTAGTGACACAATAATTACATTTAAGTAATGTGTAGACTATTCACAGTTTCAGGGGGCTTTGAAAAATTGGTGTAAAATTCTGCATTTTGAGGCCGTATACGAAGCAATTGAGACTGGGCAATTCTCAAAAGGTGGGAGCAAACACAGACCTAAACTTTAAAGCTTAAACACCAAATAGCTTTTATTTTAATTCACTCAAATATTTTTGTGTAAAATTATAGTTCTATATAGAGACAGGAATTGACATAAATTATTTTTTAAGTGTTCTTTACACAGCTTTAAAAAATATCTTTTCTTGCTTGAAGGGGCTATTTTGGACATCCAAAACGTTAACTGAGCAAATGTACCTTCAAAAAATATTTTTTTTAAATTATTTCCAAATGTTTCAAAGAAAATTAAAGGTATGCATTAGAGATGAGCCGGGCTCGGCCCGAGCCCGAAAGCCCGAGCCCGAACCCGAGCCCGAACCCGAGCCCGAGACGGACTCGGGCCCTTTAACTTCAAGCAACTTTCGGGCTCGGGCGGGCTCGGGCTCGATCTCATATTAAGATAGTCAGTTTTTATACGAATACAACGCTCACGGAATAAAATATTGGGGTACTTAAAGAGCGTGAGAACAGTTTTTCTTAATGGCAGCAATAATAATAATAATTCAAAAAGATAGCACCTACTTATAATATATTTGCAATTGCTATTGCGATATACCATATGGCAGTGCATCCCAAGTGGAAATTGAAAATATATATTGATGTTTGATACACTCGGGCTCGGGCCGGGTCGGGTTCAAAACAAGACAATATCACTCGGGCTCGGGCGGGCTCGGATTAAAAATTTTCGGGCTTGGGCGGGCTCGGGCCTTCAAAACTGAGCCCGAACTCATCTCTAGTATGCATCATAAAATGAATAATTTTCTAAATCATTTTCCACTAACAAAAATATCAAGGAAGCATTATTTATTTTTTAAACGATTTTAGAAAAAAGAGTTGGTTGGAAGTTTGATGGATGTCCAAATGTTACGATTTGAATAATACTTATTTTTGAAAACTAAATACATTGTGTATGTGCTTTTAATGTATTTTCTGACCTTAAAATCAGTTATTGACTGTTTAAAAGTGTTTCCATTTGGTTTTATACAGTATCTTGGACAGAAAATATTTTTTATTAAACATACTTTTCACATGTCAAAATTGTGTTACGATCTTAATGCCGATAATTCTTCCTGTTTGTTCATTATTACTTATGCCTACTGTCTTTTAATCTTAACAAAACAAGTTATCATGGTGTTAATTTCTAAAATTCATTGGTATTTAGCATTATTAATACGTTATATATTGAACATAAAGTTAAATAACAAAAGCAACGTATTCGACTTACAATGGTGACGATCAGGGGATCGAATCAAAACAAAGACAGCGCTAAAAATCGCCAAGCAGAACGCGTTAGCGCCAGCATATAGTGTACGATAAAGAAGAAAAGTTACCAGCTAGGAACTCCTGTTTGGCGATTTTATCAATTGCGCGCGATTTTATTAATTGCGCGCGCTAAATGAAAATGAAAACAAAATCTCCCTTCTTATTCTTTTGTGAGTGTTCTTTTTTTCTCCTCTTCAAAAAAAAAAATATCAATGATGTCCAAATGAAAATACCTACTATAAAACACAAGAGAAATATTCATCTCAAAACTGATATAAATTTTTGAATTTCAATTAGTTTTTTATTTAAAAAAATATATTAATTTTGGAATTCTTTGGAGTTAAAAAAAAATCGTCTGCGATTTTTTGTGAACATATATAGGGGAGAGTGGTAATGAATGGGCCATGGTGATGAATGGGCCACTAACAAAATATGAAAAAGTATTTGCATGAATTTTTTTTTGATGCCATCAATAGATGTAGCTATTTGTTCTACTAAACTCATCCGATTTTCATTCGTTTGCGCTGAGCCATTTTTAAACTAGAGTGGCATGGTCAAAAATCTGACTGAAAAGTAAGTTTTTCCCTTTTTAGTAAAACATTTCCTAGCTAAAATGTACCAAGTATTTCACTGCATACGTATGTATAAGTTAGTCTTTCCATATCTATAAACTAATTTTAAGATGTATTTTGATGTTATTTAAATTCAATATATTCGAAATACCTAAATGTATTCCAAAAGTATAGGTGGGGCTGAATGGGCCACCATGTCATGGTAATGAATGGGCCACCTAAATATTGTTTTTCTTCCTTTTCTTTGGATTTTCGCATTAATACAAAACACAACTGACTGCCATAGATAAAGATTACTGTCGTCAAAATAGGTTTGTAGTAACTTCTAAATATAATTTGCAGATCTATATTATATTCCTATGGTACAATATACCTCTGGTCGCAGTGCGTGGCTTGAAAAAGCCCCCCTCTCTCCTTCATATTATATTCCTCACATACACAAATTTCATTTTCTTTCTTGGTAACTTAAGTTAGATATTTCTTATTCCAGATGTCTAGTAAATTAAAAAAAAAAAAAATTTGAATTTTGACAAGTTTGAAAATGAAGATGAAGTTTTTGAAAGTGATTTTTAATATTATTTTTGAAATATATAAATTTTGTTAAATCATAGTGTGTATTATCTGTTATTTTTTTACATATATTTGATGTTATTTATTTCTTACAATCTCATTATTTAGTCATTTTTCTGTTACAATTGGTGTGAATCAGTTTTATTTTAATTGCATCAGTTTTGATGTTTATATAATTTTAAATCAGTATGATTTTGTATCATCATGTCAAGTGCCACATTTATTTTGTCATATTCAGCAAATAAAAGATTAAATCCACATGTTTTCATTGAATTCATTTAGTGGCCCATTCATTACCTTCGATGGCCCATTCAACCCCATAGGTGGGGTTGAATGGGCCAAATTTCAAAATTTTTATCTTCTATTATAATTCATTATAGACAGGTGCTAATCCAACTTTTATGACTTTTTTAGATAGCCAGATAAGTAAAGTAACTAAAACACCAATTTAGAGTTAAAACAAAGTGTTAGAAAAATTAAAAAAATTCCAAAACCAAAAAGTGGCCCATTCATTACCACTCTCCCCTATATGTTGAAAATTTTAATTCTATCTTGAAACCATTACAAAATTGTATTACCTGAAAAGCAGTGTAAAGAATCTTAATTAATCCTTCTTAATAATAAATTTTAAAAAATAATTATAATAAATAATTAAGTTTCATTGGAAAAGTTCAAAATCGGATTAACAGCCATTAAAAATTGGAAAACTTACATTATGATGATGTTCAAAACCTGTGTCCTACTGAACAAGAATGTCCAAAACTTGTAACCTACTGAAAAAGGATGTCCAAAATTTGTAACCTACTGAAAAAGGATGTCCAAAATCTGTAACCTACAGAATCTTGATTAAATTTGCTAATAATTCATCTTTACAAATACCAGCTGTCTTTTTATGGTTACATATTATGTTCTAGGTGCACATACTATATAATAAAAACAAATTTGATGTCAAATGAGAAAATTTTTTTAATTGCTTAAAATTAACTTTTTTGTTCCCACCTTTTGAGAATCACCCGACTACAAAAATACGAAACAAACCCCCCTTAAAAATTATACAATCGATCAAAATAAAAATGACTTGTGGTTCCACAAATCATTGACATTGATCAATAAAGAAGAAGAGAGGAAAGAGGTAAGAGAAAACAAATACGACAAAAAAATGCTGAAATGTAGCAAATTTAGCAAAGATTATTTTTAGAATGAAACCTACAATGCCATGTGATTTAGTGGTTAGCCACACAGCCTTTGAACTTAGTGAAAAACTTGACATCCAATATGGGAAGAAATAGATCACTCTTTTCAAAAAAAAAAAAGAGTGAGACGGCTAAGGAAAAAATAGTCATTTCAAGCGCATTCATTACAATTATGAAAGAACAGTTTAAATAAAAATTAATAATAATAACGTAAACGTAGTAAAGTAAAGTTGTATCTAACAAAAGGAAAAAAAATTGAAACGAGATTACAACAACAAAATTAGTTAAGATCTCTGACAAGGGCAGATCCAGCTTGTGGTTAAGGAGGGGGTCATTTTTGGAAGGGGGGTCAAAGGGCAATTTTTGAGCAAAAATGGGGGCGTTTGACCCAAAAAATGCAGTTTTATGCTATATTTGATCTCTTAAGGGAGGGGTCATGACCCCCATGACCCCCCCCCCTTCAAATTCCATCAATTTTAGCGCTTCGCACGGCTTTTAGAAAGAGCTTGAGGGCCAGCTGGCAGTAGGCCCACGGCCACCTCCGCTTTTAGCCAATCGCAGTGGCTGGATTATGAAGAGTGGTTAGCGATGACACCCCATTGCAACATTCGACGTGTGGGCCCATCTTCGCTGGCCCAAGATTTCCCTTTGTCCCTAACCAAAACAGTGGAGTGGGAAGTGTCTCCTCACTGTATACAGGAGCAGAATGTCAAGTCCCTGTGTTAGGGAGAAAATTCGCCTCTTTTCATATCGCGCTCTTTGTTTTTTTCTTTTTCTTTTTTTTTTTTTCGAATGATTATTACAACATCTCTTTTTTTTTTTTTTTTTTTGTCTTTCTTTTTTTTATTTTCAACACCTATTACTAACAGGCATAGAGATTGCCAATTTCATTACCGCCCCCCCCTCGCCTATTTGTAATACAATGTATGCATATTTCATTTATTAATTTACGTTTGGGAACAGAGATTCTTATTCTCAAAGCTTTTGTGTGAAGACTTTATTTTTTGCTTGTAGACCGTTTGCCATTTTCTTTGTATTAGTTTGAATTTAATCTCATTTGTCACAGTGTTGTGTTAATATATTAAAAATGTTGTAAGTATTGTATGAACTGTAGAAACTTAGTCATCCTGCCGGGTGTGACACTATAAATGCTTGGAGAATTATTAAGTATTCTTAAGCTCTAAATGCTACATTTATTCAGACGAACAATTTATTACATTTATATCCAGGACCAAAGTAATCCAAAGAGAGGTCAACACCCTCCCCTAAAATATCGATGAAGTATTCCCCCCCCCCCCCTCATTTCTTTGATGATCATCCCTGCAACTAATATTATCACATTCAAAAAGATTTTAATGTCCGAAAAAACACTTAGATGTTTTAAAAATTTTGCTACTGCGCAACTTTTCTTAAATCTTATGACACGTAACATTAACCTTCTACAACAAATTTACTTAAAGCAGTAACTAGAAAAAACAAAATTTATAACATTGAACGTTCATAAAAATATTGAGTGGATCAAAGTCTACTGTATATAAAAACTATATTCAGCTTATTATTTTACAAATTGCTTCATAATTCATAGAGAAAACACGTGGATATAAAATTTTGCAACATTTTAAAACTATATTTTGCAATATACTTTTTGAAGTTTTATAATATATGAAATATTAAATACTGTTTAAAAGCAATGTAGTTAAATTAAAAATTTATATCAAAGTTTACTAACGGTACCTAATGGTTCTGAAAAACTAGGCATTGTACAAGATTTTTTATTTCTAACATATAACATGTTACCATAACTGTCAATCAAATCACATATCCGAAAAGAAATTGATTACCAGTTAATCAAATATTTTTGACAAACAGAATCAAATTAGTCAGTTTTCCATGTTTTCATTTTAATGTGTTTCGAATCGGTAAGTTAAAATCCAGATTATATTGTAAGAAAAATAAGTGTTTTAATATTGTTATGTACTCATTGTGTACATAACCAAAATGACATTGTCATCAAAAATAAATCGAAAATTTATACCCATAAGTACCGCATTTCTAATTGTGGCAGATCACTTTTTGTTAGAGAATTTTCTCTGAAAGAGCTACATTTGGCGTTGAGAACTGTGGAACTGCGTAAAACTCCTGGCCCAGATGGTATCCATGGCATCATGATCGGCCATTTGGGGCATCATGGCCTGCAGAGACTTTTGGATATTTTCAATCTATCTTGGAGAATGGGCCGTCTCCCTAGAGAATGGAAAAGAGCAACCATTGTGCCTATAATGAAACCCTGTAAAGAGGCTAGCTCTCCTGGGAGCTTTAGACCAATTGCTCTTACCTTGTTTGTGTGTAAACTCATGGAGAGACTAATCTTGGCCAGACTAAATTTACACCTGGATACTGGTAACTTGATACCGAGAGAGCAGTATGGATACAGAAGAGGACATAGCACTATTGACCAAATCTTGTTTGTTTGTCACAACATTCGTGATGCACAAAATATGAAACCCACCAATCACACTGCATCAGCCCTCTTGGACATGTTTAGGGCATTTGACAGAGTATGGCGCCAATTAATGATTGTTAAGCTGCATGACTCTTTTGACATTAAGGGCAAAATACTCCTGTGGATTTCGGATTTTCTCCGGGATAGATCAATAAGAGTTAAGTACAATAACACCCTCTCGGATCCTTTTGGAATAAAACAAGGTGTTCCGCAGGGCTCAGTCTTGAGTCCAGTATTGTTTTCCTTACATATATCTGGTATCGAAAAAGTCTTTAACAAACATTGTAAAATCGGCATATTTGCATATGATATCATCATCTACAACTCAAGCCCTGATATTGAAGACATTGAGCTTAAACTTAATAATGCTCTGGATGGGGCTTACCATTTTGCTGAACAACATAAATTAATTTTTAATGCTTCAAAATCTATTTCTACCTTTTTTACAACCAACAGACATCTATTTATTTACCAGCCTCGAGTTTTAATGGGTGGAACTCAATTGAGCTACAATAAAAATGCCAAATTCCTTGATCAGGAAATCACAAGTAATAAATATATTGAAGCACAAGTTCTTAAGGCTAGACAAAGGCTGAATATCCTCAAATATACATCAGGTCGAGATTGGGGTGCAGACTAGCCTGGATAAGCTTGAGAGAGTGCAGCGCAGCGCAGCTAGAGTCATCACAGGGCTACAACATAGTTGTCCAAATGAAATTGTGGATTACGAAAGTAATTTGCCATCTCTTTCCCAGAGAAGAACATTGTGCCTTACAAAATATTATAACAAGCTAATTAGCTATAACGAGCAAAACAGAACTTCTGGCTACCTCCTTGATTGGACCAACAACCAACGACTAAAGAAGCACAGCCCCTTTTCCTACGCCAGGACACTAAATTTCCCTTCTTCGAATGTAGAGGGTCACTCGTTGAAACCACTAGGGGCCGGATTAGAACTTGACGGAATTTACTTCCATGAAGAGCTCCTAACAACTGTGACAAAAAACTCGGAGATTCCGGCTCTCGTTAAGCAACTGGCACTTGAAACAATCCATAATATCCCACCTTGTTCTCTGAAAATCTACACAGATGGTAGCAAAGGTGAGGGTGGAGTCTCGGGCAGTGGGGTATATATAAACACAATCTCCGGAGTACAAGAATTTAGAATAAGAAACCCAGATAACTGTTCCGTGTTTAGATCAGAGCTGGTTGCCATTAGAAGAGGTATACAGTATGCAGTAGAGGTGGGGGACCAATTTAGGGACATCTGAATTTTGACTGATAGTCGCGCTTCGGTTCAGCATCTCTCAAATTGGAGCACTGTTGGAGATCAAACTAGCCTAGACATTCTAAATCTTCTTGAGAGACTATCACCCAAACATACAGTGCATTCCCAATGGATCCCAGTCAGTGGCGTACCAACATTGTTGGGGGCCTGGGGCGGTAGTCAATATGGGGCCTACCTAGAAGTAAAATCGTTTGTAAATCTTAAACAAAATGTACGCGTACCCTATGGTGCACTCAGCACCGAATCTTACATTTTTCAAAAGAAGGACAAAAACTTGAAATTGCGATCCTTCATCTTCTTTCGTTTTTAACCACATCAAGTTCTAATTTTAAAAAAAAGTAAGTTGAAGTAAAAAACATAAGATAAGTTTGATATTGAGAAATTCATTGCGGCTTTAGTGACGTTAAAAGGAGAATTGGGAGTTTTCACCCGATTTTTTTTTTCTTTTTAATCTTATTTAACCCTCTCGGCACCCTGGACCTCATAAAAGGCTCCTACTTTTGAACTCAATTTTGGAAGAAGTAAACACTTAAAATGATTTTTTTTCCGTCAGTGACTCCACCTATTCATGTAGATCACATATGAGGCTTCTAAGTGAAAAAAAAATCATTTTAAGTGTTTACTTCTTCCAAAATTGAGTTCAAAAGTAGGAGCCTCATATGAGGTCCAGGGTGCCGAGAGGGTTAAATACGCCGCGTCGCCAGGACTCCATCCTGAAACTAAAAAAATAAAGTTCTGAAAATGCAATTTTTAGCTATCTTTGATCTTTGGAAACGTCAGGTCTAGGGGAGGGATTAAGGTTATCTTCCTCGGCAAAAATTTCGAAATTGATACACCACGGTTTAAAAGGACTCTGTTTTAGGCTAATTTTGATAGTAGGGTGGGAGTTCGTGAACTTTAAAATTGATGTTCTCGAAACGCATCTTAGGTTTTCTTTGATGACGTTAGGAGAAAAGTTAGGTTTCGGGGGCTGTCCCCAGAAATTCTTTGTAATTAAAATTTTAAAAACGCAATTTTAAGCTATTAGTCAAGATGTAATGGGTGCTCTCCTTCAGAAATTATCTGGAGTTGAAGCCCTACAAATGCATTTTGAGAGAAAGGGAAGGGGGGATTCATGGGCTCTAATAAAAAAAAAATTGCAAAATGTTAAAATTCCCGAAGCTTAAAAACCATTTTCTGCTGTGTTTGGCCAAGTTCGGAAGAAATGCATATCAGCTGTTCTTCTCTGGGAGCCTGTTTGTAATTTTAAGTAATGAAAAGGCAATAGGGCCATTCCATGAAAAGTGAAACCAATTGGTCAAAAATTCATATTGAAGTTATGTTGCTATGTTATACATCATTTTAAAGCTTAAGATATATATTTTAAGAATCCTGCATTGGTTTTTTGGTGAGAGTTAGAATAATACTTGTTTTCTTAGTTGGAAGTACGATATTCACGAACTTGTAAAAATCAGAAAAGAGAACACATTTTCAAATGCATATTTCTCATCGAAAAATAAAAACAAAAATAACTACTTGTAGCACAATTTTAACTACTAAGACGGTACTATAATAATATGCATTCATTAATTTCTTTTGAATTGATCTAAATGGTGCGATTGAAGTTTGAAAAAAAGAAGTTTGGTGTTACGTCTGTAACAAAAAAGAAGCAAAAGTTGTCATTACATCCTAAAAAATCAAAATTAAACAAAACCCTTAATGGTCCTTTTGGCAAATTCTTAGAGTAATTGCCCACCATAGCTAAAAATATTGCAACTGATTTAGTTTTAAATTAATGCTGTTACAGACGCAACATTTCAGACATAACAAATGGCTCTATGTTACGTCCGTAGCAAAAGTAAATTTCCAATTAAATAGGTAAAAAGCACAGGATGAACAATACATGTACATAGCATAATATGGTACTAGTACTAAAGTTTCTGGTACTCTGATTTTGAAATTTTTAATTATGTCGGCATGTAATTGAAATTTATTTCTTAAGATTAATAAAATACACATATGGTATAACTGATTATAATTTATACCTCAACTGGCATTTTTTTGCTACGTCACATGGAAAGGGAGCTGTGGATGGAGTTGGGGGTATGGTCAAGCACCAGGTTTGGCAGAGAGTAAGATCTAGAACAGCATTTGTCAACGACGCTCTTTCCTTTTTTCAGTGTGCAAACTCCATTGCAGAAAAAGTTAAAATTTTTTATATGCTCCAGGAAAATGTTTTAAAGCTGACGCCAAAATTGGAAGAACGGTGGGCTAACATCGCGACTTTGCCAAAAGCCCGCGAAATGCATTGTTTTCGAACAGAATACGAAAATGCCGTTCGAATTTCGAGAACGTCGGAAAAGGACACATTTTTTCATTCAAAAAAAAAAAAAATATATAGCAAAATTGACCAACTGTCACCAAGAAGGTTAAATTTTAGTTTGGTACTAGTATTCTGCTCTATCATCCAACATTTTCAAATTTTTAAGTTCTCCTAAGACCAATCACTGATTCCAGGGAGGAATTTACTTTTCCCGATTTTTTTATGTAGCAGCCCCACTATGCATTAATTTTAAGAATACAAATAAATAAATTTGTGTGAAGGCGCTTCTAAACTTTTCTTGTGTCAATCTTTCTTGGAAATAATTGTCTTAAGATGCATTAATTTATTGTTATATATTGACATATCGGCATATGCTCTCAACTCCGCCAGACTTACCGAAATTTTCTAAAACTGTTACAGTATAACTTAAAATATTCAAATAATGTGTTAATTAATGCTACTGTATTGTTTTAGCGCAAAAATCTTCGTTTATTCCTGCTTTAAAATACTGTTTTCTACTTTCAAATCAGAGATGTTACGTCTGTAACACCACTTTGTTTCGTCCGTAACAAGTTTATGAATTTTTTTCACAAATTCGGCAGTCAAAATCCACACAATCTTTATGGTTTTAGAAAGCTTGAAGTCTCTAGAACACGTATTAAAAAAAAAAAAGTTCAAAATTTCCGAATAATTCAGAGGAATATTGTAAGTTGTATGACATAGTCGAGTTTTTGCTGTTATGTGAATTACGTCTGTAACAGGCAGTTTTTAATTTCTGTATTTTTTTGTAATTAAGCAATCTGCACGCAAATTTAATGTAGCATAAACATCATCAAGTTACACTACAGGAAAAAAAATTGAAGACTTGCATCAGCCCAAACTAGAATTATTTGTGTTCAAAGTCTGCGATTGTTACGTCTGTAACGATGGCATTGCCCAATATAAAGTTGCCCTTAAGGACATGGTTGAGAACACGAATGATTGCTGTTTTAAGTCTTATGGATCTGATACTTTCCAAAAAGGAATTGAAACCGCAGTTTTGGGAATTTTTTGGTCTCTTAAAGGGGGAGGAGGGAATCACGACCTTTTTCTTGGAACAGTGGTTGAGCGCTACGCTTGTCAGCCGTCTTTCAAAAAGTTATCGCTTAAGACAAGGGCCCTAAGAACAAACTTGTTCCCCCGTAGATTTGCCACTGATATTGGGTACGCTAATTACTTTTATCTTTACCCTTTTTACACCCAAAAGTTAAACGGACATTGAGAGTAAATGTAAAATTACGATCCTTTTGACTGTTTATTATATTATTCAGGTAAATTGCAGTCTTTATTAACCAAGAAAACGATACCAAACCAACCATTAGTCAGATAGGTTAATGCATTAATTGAAAATACTTTTGAAATGTTCAATGTACTAGCATTTAGTTTTTTAATCTTTATTTTCTTCATATTATACTGTGCAGTAAAATAGTTATTTACACCAACATAAACTTAAAATATTTCTTTTGTGCTTCGTTTATTCGCCAATAATTTTGGATTTATATTTTCAAACAGAGGCGAATGTAGGTTAAAGATACGCTTTTTATGCTTATTAATGGTAACAAATTCATAAAACTTCGACAGTGTAATTCAAAACTACAAGTTATTTTGTGAGCGTACATTAACACTGGTTAAATTTACACTTGAAAAAGAAATTGGACACACATGTACCCAATGTTTCAAATCGGAAAAGCTGTAATTTCTAACCACGCGAATACAATTTTCATCATCCTTTGTTTTATTATGTTGCTTCGTTTTATGCAACAAAAAAAGACAAAAAAGGTTATTTTTTAATTAATTATATCTTTATCAATTTGTTCTCCAGCTCCTCACCCTTATAATGCTATGCCAACACCAACTGACTTTTAAATCTTTATAGAAAGCATTTATAAATTTAATTTTCTTGAATATGCACAATCAGATTCACAAATCAACTAAAAGATTTTGGGCGATCTACTGTAGAAAATTAATGTTCCACATTGATCACACCAGCCAGCTCCCGATTATGAAACTCAGGAACTCGCAGCAAAGATAGAACGGAGATCCCGAACCAGCTTTGTTGCAGTTTGAGAGAGGGGCATAGGAAAACTTTATGGTATAAGTGCGTTACTGAAAAAGGACTAAAGCGATAATCTGCCTTTATATGAAAGAAAGCCTTATCTTCAAGAAGAAAAATAAGTTGGGAAAAACTAGAAGACATAAATTTTTAACCTTCATATATGCTATTATATTCTTTAAAAATTTTGAGCTTATAAGTAGAGCACAGCTGGAATAAATTAAAAAATTTCTTTGACAACTATATATTTGAGCAAACAACAAAAAATCTTTATAAATGAATTGCAGCAAAATTTGGATTTAAGGCCTCTTAATTATGACGACAGTAGTAACATAAGTATTGTTTGTGAATATCACTGCTCTTGTTTCTCTTTAACTAAATCAATATTTTAAAAAAATGAGCTTAATTAATAACTTAAAAATTCAGTAAGAAAGAGGGGTACCTAAAACCATGTGGTAGGAATTGAAAAATTCGGATGGTCTTATTCTTTGTGGTGATCCAGGTAAGGGGTAAAGTTCCAATTATCCACACCATAATTATACTATGAAAATGCGTGAGATGTGGATTTCATGAACGCTGAAAACGAGCTAAAAAAGTTAATAATTTTTATTTTAAAAAAGCATTTCTGATAACAGGGCTCGGTTAAGATATTTTGGGGTCATAGACCAAGCACTTTTGGGGCTCTCTGTAGTCAACCTTAAAAGCACAAACATTCACACGGAATCAGGAGGGCCGACTACAAGGTACTGCAGTGATCAATCACTCACTCAAAATATTTATTGTTGATGCACAAAGCATCTCACAACCTTAAAGCACATGTGAGTAGAAGGAGAAGAGAAATTTATACGAGGGAATCATTATCTTTCTTCTTTTTCTTAAATTATGTA
>JAXGGA010004433.1:42500-50000 GCA_038373865.1 Uloborus plumipes | reverse complement strand
TGGGGGGGTGGGGGTGGTGTGGGTGGGTGGTGGTGTTGGGTGTGGGGTGGGGTGTGTGGGGGGGGGTGGGGTGGGGTGTGGGGGTGGGTGGGGGGGGGTGGGGGTGGGTGGGGGGTGGTGTTGGGGTGTGGTTGGGTGTGTGGTGGGGGTGGTGGGTGGGGGTGTGTTGGGTTGGGGGTGGGTGTGTGGGTGGTGTGGTTGGGGGGGTGGGGTGGGTGTGGGGGGGGTTGTGGTTGTGGGGGTGGGGTGTGGTTTGTGTGTTGGGGTGGGGGTGGTTGTGGTGTGGGTTGGTGTGGTGTGGGGGGGGTGGGGGTGTGGGTGTTGGTGGTGTGGTGGTGTGGTGGGTGGGGGGTGGGGTTTGTGTTGGGTGGTTGGGTGGGGGGTTGTGGGGTGGGGTGTGGGTGTTGTTGGGTGGTTTGGGTGGGGGGGTTGTGGGTGTGGGGTGGTGGGGTTGGGGGGGTGTGGGGTGGGGTGTGGTTGTGTGGTTGGGGTGGTTTGGTGGGTGTGGGGTGGGGTTGGTGGGGGTGTGGGGTGGTTGGTGGGGTGTGGGGTGGGGTTGGGGGTGTGGTTTGTGTGGGGTGGTTGGGGTGGTGGGTGGGGGGGGGTTGGGTGGTGGGGTGGGGGTGTTGGGGTGGGGTGGGGTGGTGGTGGGGTTGTGGTGTGGTGGGTGGGGTGGGTGGGGGGGTTGGGGTGTGGGGTGGGGGGTGTGGGTGGTGTGGGTGGTGGTTTGTGGGGGTGGTGGGGGGGGTTTGTGTGGGTGGGTGTGGGGGGGGGTGGGGGTGGTTGGTTGGTGTGGGTGGGGGGTGTGTGGGTGGGGTGGTGGTGGGGTGGGGGGTTGTGGGTGGGGGGTGGTGTGGGGGTGTGGGTTGGGTGGTGGGGGGTGGGGTGTGTGGGGTTGGGGGTGTGTGGGGGGTGTGGGTGGTTGGTGGTGGTTGGGTGGGTGGGGGGTGGGTGTGTGGGGGTGGTGGTGTGGGGGTGGGGGGGGGTTGGTGGGTGGTGGGGGTGTGGGTTGGGTGTGGGGGGGGGGTGGGTGTGTGGGGGGGGTGGTGTTGGGGGGGGGGGGGGTGTGTGGTGTGGGGTGTGGGGTGGTTGGTGGGTGTGGGGGGGTGGGTGGGTGTGGGGTGGGTGGTGGGGTGGGGGGGGTGTGTGTGGTGTTGGGGTGTGGGGGGTGGTGGGTTGGGGTGTGGGGTTTGGGTGGGTGTGGTGGGTGGGTGGGTTGGGGTGGGTGGGTGGGTGGGGTGGGGGTGGGGGGTGGGGGTGGGGGTGTGTGGGGGTGTGGTGGTGTTGGGGTGGGGGGTGTGGGGTGGGTGTGGGGTGTGGGTGGGTGGGGTGTGTGGGGTGGTGTTGGTGTGGGGGGGGGGTGGGGGTGGTTGGGTGTGTGTGGGGGGTGGGGGTGTGGTGGGTTGGGGTGGGGGGTGGGGGGTGGGGGTTGGGGGGGTGGGGTGGGGGGGGTGGGGGTGTTGGGGTGGGGGTGGGGGTGGTGGTGGGGTGGTGTTGTGGTTGGTGGGGGGTGGGGGGGTGGTGTGGGGGGTGGGTGGGGGTGGGGGTGTGGGTTGTGGGGTGGGTGGGGTGTGTGGGGGTGGGGGTGGGGGTGGGTGGGGGGTGGGTGGGGGGTGGGGGGGTGTGGGGGGGTGGGGGGTGGGGGGGTGTGTGGGTGGTGGTGGGGGGTGTTGGGTGGGTGGGGGGTGGGGGGGGGTGGGGTGTGGTGGGTGGGGTGTGGGGGTGGGGGGTGGGGGTGGGGGGGGGGTGGGTGGGGGTGGGGTGGTGGGGGGTGGTTGGGGGGGGGGGGGGGGGGGGTGGGTGTGTGGGGGGTGGGGGGGGTGGGTGGGGGTGGGTGGTGTGGGTGGTGGGGGTGGTGGGTGGTGTTGGGGTGTGGTGGTTGGGGGGGTGTGGGGTGTGGGGTGGGGGGTTGGGGGGTGGGGGTGGGGGTGGTGGGGGTGGTGGGGGGGGTGGGGTGGGGTGGGGGTGGGGTGTGGGGGGTGGGTGGGGGTGGGGTGGGGGTGGTTGGGGGTGGGGTGGGGTGGTGGGGGTGGGGGGGGTGGTGGGGGGGTGGGGGTGGGGTGGTGGGGGTGGGGGGTGGGGGTGGGGGGGGGTGGGGGGTGGTGGGGTGGGGTGTGGGGGGGTGGGTGGGGGGGTGGTGGGTGTGGTGGGGGGGTGGGGTGGGGGGGTGGGTGGGGGGTGGGGGGGTGGGTGTGGTGGGGGGTGGGGGGTGGGGGGGGGGGGGTGGGGGGGGGGTGGTGGGGTGGTGTGGGTGGGGGTGGGGGGGGTGGGGGGTGGTGGGGGGGGGTGTGGGGGGTGGGGTGGGTGTGGGGTGGTGGGGGGGGGGTGGGTGGGGGGTGGGTGGGGGGGTGGGTGGTGGGGGGGTGGGGTGGGGTGGGGGGGGTGGTGGGTGGGGGGGGGTGGTGGGTTGGTGGGGGTGGTGGGGGTGGGTGGTGGGGGGTGGGTGGGGGGGTGGGTGGGGGGTGGGGGGGTGTTGGTGGGTGGTGGGGGTGGGTGTGGGGTTGTGGGTGGTGGTGGGGGGGTGGGTGGGGGGTGGGTGGGGGGGTGGGTGGGGGTGTGGGGGGGTGGGTGGGGGGTGGGGGTGGTGGGGTGGGTGGGGGGGGTGGGGGGTGGGTGGGGGGGTGGTGGGGGGGGTGGGGGTGGTGGGGGTTGGGGGGGGGGGTGGGGTGTGGGGGGGTGGGGGGTGTGGGGGGGGGTTGGTGGTGGGGGTGGGGGGGTGGGGGGTGGTGGGGGGGGGGGTGTGGGGGGGTGGGGGTGGGGGGTGTGGGGTGGGGGGGTGGGTGGGGGTGGGTGTGGGGGTGTTGGGGTGGGGTGGTGTGGGGGGGTGTGTGGTGTGGTGGTGGGGGGGGTGTGGTGGGGGTGGTGTGTGGGGGTGGGGGGTGGGGTTGGGTGGTGGGGTGTGGGGGGGGTGGGGTGTGTGGGGGTGGGGGTGGTGGGGGGTGGTTGGGTGGGGGGTGGGGGTGGTGGGGGGGGGTGGTGGGGGGGGTGGTGGTTGGGGGGGGGTGGGGGGGTGGGGGTGGGGGGGGTGGTGGGTGGGGGGTGGGGTGGGGGGTGGGGGGGTGGGGGGGTGGGGTGGGGGGGGGGGGGGTGGGGGTGGGGGGTGGGGGTGGGTGGGGGTGTGTGGGGGGGGTGTGGGGTTGGGGTGGGGGGTGGGGTGGTGGGGGGGTGGGGTGGGGGGGGTTGGTGGGTGGGTGGGTGTGTGGTGTTGGGGGTGGGGGTGGGGTGGGGGGGGTGGGTGGGGGTGGTGTGGGGTGTGGGTGGGGTGGGGGGTGGGGTGGTGGGGGGGTGGGGGTGGGGTGGGGGGGGTGGGGGTGGGGGGTGTGGGGGTGGTTGGGGGGGGGTGGGGTGGTGGGTGTGGGTGGGTGGGGTGTGGGTGGGGGTGGGGTGGGGGGTGGTGGGGGGGTGGGGGTGTGGGGTGGGGTGGGGGTGTGGGGGTGGGTGGGGGGTGGGGGGTGGGGTGTGGTGGGGGTGGGGGGGGGGTGGGGGGGTGGGGGGGGGGGGTGTGGGGGGTGGGGTGGGGGGTGGTGGGGGGGGGGGTGGGTGGGGTGGGTGGGGGGGGTGTGGGGGGGGTGTGGGTGGGGGGGTGGGGGGGTGGTGGGTGGGGGTGGGGTGGGGGTGGTGGGGGGGGGGGGGGTGGTGGGGGGGTGGGGGGTGGGGGGTGGGTGGGTGTGGGGTGGGGGTGGTGGGGGTGGGGGGGGGGGGGGTGTGTGGGGGTGGGTGGTGGTGGGTGTGGGGTGGGGGGTGGGGTGGTGGGGTGGTGGTGGGGGGGTGGGTGGGTGGTGGGGTGGGGTGGGGGGGGGGGTGGGGGGGGGGGGTGGGGGGTGTGGGGGGTGGGGTGGGGGGGGGTGGGGGGGGGTGTGGGGGGTGGTGGGTGGGGTGGGGTGTGGGTGGGGGGTGTGGGGGTGGTGGGGTTGGGTGGGTGTGGGGTGTGGGGGGGGGTGGGGGGGGGGGGTGGGGGGGGGTGGTGGGGGGGTGGGGGTGGGTGGGTGGGGGGGGGTGGGGTGGTGTGGGGGGTGGGGGTGTGGTGGGTGGGTGGGGTGGGGGGGGGTGGGGTGGGTGGGGTGGGTGGTGGGGGGGGGTGGGGGGGTGGGTTGGGGGTGGGGTGGGGGGTGGGGGGTGGGTTGGTGGGGGTGGGGGTTGGGGGTGGGGGGTGGGTGTGGGTTGGGGTGGGTGTGGGGGTGGGGGTGGGGGGGTGGGGTGGTGGGGTGGGGGTGGGTGTGGGGTTGTGGGGGGTGGGTTGTGGGTGGTGGGGGTGTGGGGGGGGGGTGGGGGTGTTGGGTGGGTGGGGGGGTGGGGTGGGTGGTGGGGGTGGGGGGTGGGGTGGTGGGGGTGGGGTTGGGGTGGGGGGGTGTGGGGGGTGGGGTTGTGGGGGGGGGGGTGGTGGGGTGTGGTGGGGGGTGGGGGGGGGGTGGGTGGTGGGGTGGGGGGTGTGGGTGGGGTGGTGGTGGGGGGGGTGGGGGGGTGGTGGGGGTGGGTGGGGTGGGGGTGTTGTGGGGGGGGTGGGGTGGTGGGTGTGGTGGTGGGTGGGGGGTGGTGGTGGGGGGGTGGGGTGGGGGGTGGTGGGGGGGTGGGGGGTGGGGGGTGGGGGGTGGGGGTGGGGGGGGGTGGGTGGGTGGGGTGTGGGGGGTGTGGTGGGTGGGGTGTTGGGTGGTGGGGTGGGGGGTGGGGGGTGTGGGTGGGTTGTGGGGGGGTGTGGTGGTGTGGGGGGTGGGGTGGGGGGGGTGGGTGGGGGTGGGGTGGGGGTTGGGTGTGGGGGGTGGTGGGTGGGGGGGGTGGGGTGTGGGGGTGGGTGGGGGTGTGTGGTGTGGGGGTTGGGGGGGGTGTGGGGGTGTGGGGTGTTGGTGGGGGTGGGTGGGGGGTGGGGGGGGGTGGTGGTTGTGGGGGGTGGTGGGGGTGGGGGGTGGGTTGTGGTGGGTGGTGGGTGGGGGTGGGGGGTGTGGGGTGGGGGTGGGGGTGGGGTGGGGTGGTGGGTTGGGGGGTGGGTGGGTGGGGGTGTGGTGGTGTGGGTGGGGTGGGGTGGGGGTGGTGGTGGGGGTGGGTGGTGGGGGGTGGGGTGGGGGGTGGGTGGGTGGTGTGGGTTGGGGGGGTTGGTGGGGGTGGGGGGTGGTGGTGGGGGTGGGGTGTGGTGGGGGGTGTGGTGGTTGTGGGGGGGGGGTGTGGTGGGGTGGTGGGTGGGGTGGGGGTGGGGTTGGGTGGTGGGGGGTGGGTGTGTGGGTGGGGTTGGTGGTGGTGGGGGGGTTGGTGGGGGGGGGGGTGGTGTGGGGGTGGTGGGGGTGGTGGTGTGGGGTGGGGTGGGGGGGTTGGGGGGGTGTGGGGGGGGGGTGGGGGGTGTGGTGTGGTGTGTGGGTGGGGGGGTGGTGTGGGGGTGGTGGGGGTTGGTGGGGGGTGGTGGGGTGTGGTGGGGTGGGGGGGGGGTGGGGGGTGGTGGGTGGGTGGTTGGGGGGGTGTGGGGTGGTTGGTTGGGGTGGTGGGTGGTTGTGTGGGGGTGGTGGGGTGTGGGTTGGGGGGGTGGGGGGTGTGGTGGGGGGGGTTGGGGTGTGGGGTGGGGGTGGTGGGGTGTGTGGGGGTTGGTTGGGGGTGTGTGGTGGTGGTGGGGGGGGGTGTGGGGTGGGGGTGTGGGTGGGGGGTTGGTGGGGTGGTGGGTGTGTGGGGTGTTGGTGGGTGGGGTGGTGGGGTGGGGGTGGTGTGGGTGTGTGGGGTGGGTGGGGGGTGGGGTTGGTGTGGGTGGGTGTGGGGGTTGTGTGTGGGTGGTGGGTTGTGGGGTGGTTGTTTGGGGGTGTGGGTGGGGTGTGTGGGGTGGGTGGTGGGGGTGGGGTGGGGTGGGTTGTGTGGGGGTGGGGTGTGGGGGGGGGGGGGGTGGGTGGTGGGGTGGTTGGTGGTGTGGGTGTGGTGGGTGGGGGGTTGTGGGTGTTGGTTGGGGGGGGTGGGGTTGGGTGTGGGGTGGTGGTTGGGTGGGGTGGGGTTGTGTTGGTGTTGTGGGTGGGGGGTGTGGTGGGGGTGGTGGTGTGGGGTGGTTGGGGTGGGTGGGGGTGTGTGGGGTGGGGGGTGGGGGGTGGGGGGTTGGTGGGTTGTGGGTGTGGGGGGGGTGGGTGGTGTTGGGTGGGTGTGTGGTGGGGGGTGGGGTTGTGGTGTGGTGTTGGGGTTGGTGGGGTGGGGGTGTGGTTGGTGGTGTGGGGGGTGGGGTGTTGTGGGTGGGGGTGGTGTGGGTGGGTGGTGGGTTGTGGGTGGGTGGGGGGGGTGTGGTGTGGGGGGTGTGGTTGGGTGTTGGGGGGTGTGGGTGGTGTTGTGGGTGGGGGGTTGGGGGTGGGGGTTGGTGGGTGGTTGGTGTGGGTTGTGTTGGGGTTGGGGGGTGGTGGGGTTGTGGTTGGGGGGTGGGGTGGGGGGTGGGGTGGTGTGTGGGGGGGTGGTTGGGGGGTGTGGGGTGTTGTGGGTGGTGGGGGTGTGGTGGTTGTGGGTGGGTTGGGGTGGGTTGTGGTGGTGGGGGTGTTGGTTGGGGGGGGTGGGGGTGTGGTGGGGGTTGTGGGGTGGGTTGGGGTGGTGGGTTGGGTTGTGTGGGTGTTGGGGTGTGGGTTGGGGGTGGTTGGTGTGGGTGTTGGTGGGGGTGTGGTTGGGGGGTTGGGGTGGGGGTTTGTGTTGTTGGGGTGGGGTGTGGGTGGGTGTGGGTGGTGGGTGGGGTTGGTGGGTGGTGGGTGTGGGGTGGGGTGGGGGGGGTTGTGGGGGTGGGGTGGGTTGGGGTTGTGGGTGGGGGTGTTGGGGTGTGGGGGTGGTGTGGGTTGGGGGGGGTGTTGGGTGGGTTGGGTGGGGGTTGTGGTTTGGTGTTGGGTGGTGGTGTGTTGGGTGGTGGGTGGGTTGTGGGGGGTGGGTGGTGGGTGGTGTGGGGTGGGGTGGGGGTGTGGGTGTTGTTTGGTGGGGGGGTGTGTTGGGGGGTTGTTGGGGGTTTGGTTTGTGTTTGGGTGGGGTGTGTGGTTGGGTTTGGTGGTGGGGGTTGTGGGGTGGGTGTGGGTTTGGTGTGGGGTGTTTGGTTGTTGTTGTTTGGGGGTGTTGTGTGGGTTTTGGGTGTGTTTGGTGTGGGTGGTGGTTTGGGGGGGGTTGGTGGGGTTGGTTGGGGGTGGTTTGTGGGGTGGGTGGTGGGTGTGGTTGGGGGGTGTGGTTGGGGTTGTGGTTGTGGGTGGTGGTGGGGTTGTGTGGGGTGGTGGGTGTGGTGGGGTTGGGGGGTTGGGGGTTGGTGGTGTTTGTGGGGGGTGGGTGGGTTGGGGGGTGGTTGGGGTGGGGTTGTTTGGTGGTGGGGTGGGTGGGGGTGGGGTTTTGTGTGTGGGGTGGGGTGGGTGTGGGGGTGTGGGGTGGGTGGGGTGTTTGTTGGTGGGGGGTTGGTGTGGGGGTGGGGGGGGGGTGGGTAGGCTGTGGAGGGGGTGGGTGGCGGTTGGTGGGGATTAATATGATGTGTGTGGATGTTTGTTTATCCACTACAACCAGATAATGGTGCAATGGGATTTGGGCGTG